>CAJNIZ010004759.1:6772-20112 GCA_905231905.1 Symbiodinium pilosum | reverse complement strand
CCCACCTGAAACTGTCCCTGATTTATTTTTTCTGAACAAAAACTGACGAGCTAGAGTTGGCTAAGGAGCCTCAAGAAATAAAAGCCTTGAATTTAGCAAGGTAGGACCCCAATAAGTAGTGGCCATAGTAGGGTTTTCGCGTTGTGCGTGCATTCGGGTTAGTAAAATCCCTTTGTATTGTAGTTCGCGACAAATTTCCGTTGCTTGCAGAACCCCAACAATAGTTTTGCCCCGGCCTCCAAAAAGAGTCACTGATCTTGGCGTATCCGGCCGCGCAGAACAAGATGACCTCTCTAGACAAGTATGCTCAGGGAAGGTTCCGGGGTAGTTTCGGGTTCAGGGTTTATGGGCAAAAATGAGCAGGCCAAGTCTGGCAATGACGTACATAATGTGCTTCAACCCCCACTTCCAACTACCGACGCTCTAAATACTACGCCCTTCACCCAAAATAATCCCTAAAGATAAGATTAAAACTAGAGCGTTTAAGCCTCAGGGCTTGGAAGGCAAGGGATTGCATCCCCTGAATAAGCTCCACTATTCCTGTCCCCATTCTCCTGGCGCGCCAGCAGATTTCTGAATCTTAAATCCTAAGCAAGGATTCCTGATCAAAGGGAGTGCCTTATCCTATCCAAAAATTGACTCCGTTCTCCCTCGCCTTTTCGTGTGTGGGAAAGAAAAAAATCCAGGATGAGATTTAAGGGTTAGGGCTTAAGATAGGGTAGGGTTTGGGGAATGAAGGAAGAGGGATCACTCTGGGCATCATATAAGGATTGGTGAGCTTATCAGTACATCCTACAAGTCGAGGTTATGTAGAGGTTCAGGATTTAGTACGAGGTACAGAGTCATGAGCCCTTGGTAGGCCCTAGTATTTGCTTTACACTCATAAGGGCACGAAATGTCTGCCCAGAAAAGGGAAGGGCCCATATCTGGGGCCCATACTTCCAAACTTACAGCAAAAAACCTTACACCGTGTTCCTCCATCCTCTACAGCTTTGCACGTTTTCCCGATTCTCTAGGAAGCCAGAAGGATCCTATGGTTATATGTTTATACGGGGGTCTTTCAAAACAGGGCTACCCTTGGAGACCCCACGGCTACGAGCGGATGGGCCACAGTTACGGAGCATTGAGAAGCTACCAGGTTGAAACAGATATACCCAAAATAGTATCTTACAGGATTTCCGTTGAGCATCCGGTAAACATGAGAAGGGTTTTAAGGCTTAGCCCTACAAACCCTGAGCCTTCTCATTTTACTCCGGATACGCCATAACATGATTCTTTGAGAACTGTTACCAAGCTGGTCTACATGCCGCCACCCCTCCAGTGAGCCTTCTCGGGGCTAAGCCTTAACATTGGCGGCAGGAGCTCGAGTGGGCCGAGCGGCGCAAACGTTAGTCAGGGCCCCAGAGAATGCTTTGGCCTCAAGGGTTTAGGGTTTTGTCAGGTCTAGAGTATAGAGTTCAGGGCTTAGGGTTTATCAGGTTGAGGGTCTAGGGCATAGGCTTTCTAAGGTTGAGAGTGTAGGATTCAGGACTTACAAGGTTTAGGATACAGGGTGTACAGTTTAGGGTTTACTAAGTTTACGCAAGTTTAGAGTATATGGTTTAAGGTTTATAAGGGATAGGGTATAAGGTGTCGGGTTAATACGAGGTATGGGGGTTCGGGTATAAAGTCAACGATGCCCTGCCCCTGCACAAATATGGAATAAGTTGTAAAAAGTACGGTCCCTTTTCTGGGATTATAGTACGGCCCCTAGTTGTTAGGGTACCCAAAAAATCACCCAAAAAGGGACCATAATTTTTTACCATCTACCATATGGAATAGGTTTAGGATTTAGATCTCCTTGTGAGCTTAGACCAAGGGTTTAGGGCCATCTGGGCAAGGACGGTTGTGTGAGCCCTAGGGCCGGCGTGCGTTTAGGGTTTAGGGCTGGTATGTAAGGGCATGTTGGGATTCTTCAGGCCTTAGGCATATTGGACGTCTCAAAATAGTGTGGGCCCGGGGGAGTGAAATAAAAGGGACAGTATAGTGTTGCAGCCGAAAGGAAATACGGACAACATTTCTGGCACATTCCCTTGATTCGATGTGGGCATGGTCGCGGCAAGCTTCTCTAATCCCCTCCCCCCAATATTAATCCTCCACCCCCCAAATATTAAATATTCCCATAATGTGGTACATTATGATAAGGGGGCTTAATATTAGGGGGAGGGGATTAATCAAAATCACCATCCTACCAGGCAGTCGGAGGCGGCAGAGAGCAGCGGCCCCCTTGTTTAGGGAAACTTATCATTTACCAATGTAGGGGTGCATGTAATTAGTAGTTCCAGACAAGGGGGAAGTACATATCCATGCGGAAGTCAATGCAATAGTTAATGTGAAGCAGCAAGAAAGGACTCTAGACGCCTTATGCTCAACACTCTCTTGGGGATTGGTCTAAATTCCTTATAATACGGGGTCCTATATTTGGGTTCCCATTATAATACGGGGCCCTATATAAATTTCCCCCATTTTGGGAACAGTATTTTAGGGAAACTACCTCTTATCAGCATCTTAGGGGGTCCATTTCTCCATTTTTTTGTCCAATCTACATTGTTCTCCAAGAGGCGAGCAGTTCCTCGCCTCTGTCACTCGCGCACTCCCACAAAACCTAGGGCTCAGGGCCAAGGATGCTGCAGCTTAGGGTACAGAGTTTAGGGCTTAGGGTTTAGGGCTTACAAGACCTCAGCAAATGAAAGCTTCCACCTGTGACAATCGGGTACCCTAAACCCTAAACCCCAAACCGAAAACCGTAAGCTTTATAAATGACTGCCAAATATGACAAGCCCCAAGGACCTCGACGGACGCCGAGGTCCCAGGGTTTAGGGAAGCATAGGGAGTTGTTTAGAGGGTTTGTCCTATCCTGGGGACCTTGCGGATCTGCCTGATGGACCTCGGGCTCTGAAGAGATTCTAGATATGTCCCGCCATGACCCCCATTGAGGAGGGTACCTGGGAATCCATCTTTGGTGCAGGGTTTCGGGCTTTGGGGCCTGGACAAGCCACAGAAATGTGTAATGTAAATCAGGGTGTCCCATATGATGCGGTGCTTAGCGCTTTTGCCCCAAGCAGGTGCATACCCCAATAATGGAGGATCAGATGTAACAAGAAATGGAACATGCAATGGAAACTGCAGCGATATAGATGGTTCTCGGGATATGATTTGGGTTTGGAGATACCCATTTTAGGGCCTGTATTATATCGTCTTGGTGTCTGTAGTGGGATCCCCTTACTTATGGAAGCTGACGTAAAACTACAAGACACAACACCAGCTACCCAGGTTGACTGTAAGCAACTTTTTTGCAAATGAGCAAGTCATGCAGCATTCTAGCAAGAAGGGTTCGGAGTTTAGGGAAGAAGCCGAGAACACTGCCCTGCAGGTTTAGGGTTCAGGGTTTAGGGTTTCGTGGTTTAGGGTTGAGGGGTTTAGGGATGTTTAGGGTTTAGGGGTGTAGGGTTTGGGGGTTCTCCCAGCACAAGTTTGAGCATCCGCAGAGGAGGAAAGGGCCACAGAATACGACGTGTTGCGACAGCTGCAGCGTGGGGTCGCTTACTGGTGGCTAGTAGGGAATATGACCGCTGTATAACCCTTATGTATATGATTAATCAGGCAATATAAGCCCCCATATAATCCCACCAGTGGAATAGGAGTCATGGAGGGTCGGGAAAGGAAACATGCTTTACGTTTGGGACATCCCCTGATTGCCTAGTTTCCCTAAGTATAGGGACCCCAATATAAACTTAAAATACTATAGTCCTCAAAAAAAGTAGGACCCCAAGAGCTAGGAAATCAGCCCTTTTGTTGCGCAGCACCCCTAGGTGCTTGCTCCAGCCATGTAGCCATAGCTTTGCTCTACATGTCGATTTTACTAATGATATATTGGGGCAAACCATACTAATTATTATATATACGCATTATGGTAGCCCTGAACCTAGACCCTAAATCCTAAATCCTAAACCCCTAAACCCTGAACCACTCTAAATCCTAAACCTTGTGTCTTCAAGGACCCCCCCCACACCCCCCCACCCCCCCGCTCGCCCCCCCACCACCGCACCCCACCCCAAAAGCGGCTGGACACTAACCTGGGCCTGCCGCTCACGGTTTAGGGTTTAGGGTTTGAGGTTTGGGTTTAGGGTTAACTTAGTTCAAGCTAAATTATCGGCCTATAATGGAGAATCAAATGGAAAAGAAGATGGACAACTAAATGTAAACTGGGGAATGTAGGGATTTATGGGATTCAATTTAAGTTACTATATTGGGGAAACGATAATAATTACTGTATAAACCCGTTATGGCAACTTAAACCTGAATCCCTAAACCCTATACCCATTATGGTAACTCAATGTAAATTCCTAAGCCCTAAGCCCTAAACCTTATACCCATTATGGTAACTTCATTTAAATTCCTAAGCCCTAAACCCTAAACCCTATACCCACTATGGTAACTTAATTTATAAATTCCTTAACAGTAACCCAGCAACACGCGCTCCGGAGGCTTGCCCCATGGCAACAGATGGATTTGCACAATTGCAGCTGATTCTCTGCGGCTTGGGAAGAATTAGGTGAAACCCCAGTTACCTAAAGTTTAGTATTGAATTATGTCCCTCGTCATTGGTATGTGTAACACCTAAACCCTAAACCTGAAAAACCCCTTGACCAACTTCAGACTTTCTGGCCGCAGAGATTCTGTGCACAACTCCTTGCACCGCCCAGACAGCGGGGAGTGCAGCCTCAACTACCTATGGCTGTATGGGTTGGACCTGCTACTTAGGGGGTCACTGCTATTAAGAGTCAGCTAATCGGGATCAAAGGTAAAACCCTTTTAACTTCGAAGCTTTAACCAGGTTTGTTCTCCATGTTTCGGCTATGAAGCTTTGGGCCCTTGGAAATTTGTGGGCTTATGTAGGGCCGCACCAAGTACTGACATTAGTGCCCTGGATTCTTTGTAAAAGAATAATAGTATAGGATACATCGAATAGAACTCAGGATGACATGTGATGGTTTAGAGTTCAACCCTGGAACCTCAACCCTCAGGGTTTAGGGTTTGGCGGCATGCGGTTTAAGTTGACCCACTACGATTTGACGCGGGGCCAGCTGTTGCAACCGCCGATGTGTCAGATTTCAAGAGGCTGCCCGCATGGGGTAGCCAGAAGCTCGTCGCTGCAGCTTCTAGGGGTTTAGAGTCTAGGGTCCTAAACCCAATATGGGATTAGCAAGGTGTCCATGAAGGGTGTACAGGATCTACTTCCAAAGGGATTCCCATGTGACTATTCTGGGGCGCAGAGGCGTAGCTAGAGGACGCTGTGGGATTTAGGGTGTAGGGTTTTGGGTTCAGGGTGTGGAATTCCTCCAACAAAGGAGGTGTACCCGAAAACACTCGGAAACTGGGCACAAAAAGAGGATCATAATGCACCGTATTATAGATGGAACATATTTTGGGAAGTTTCTATTTTTGGATCTGTCAGAGCTACTCACGAGACCGGTGGGGTACAGCGTCGTTTTCCTTCTAATGGGGTTCTAGAATCTTGAGACATTCCGCTTCTTATTTGCAGTCCATGTGATGTTTGTGGTTGTTGTGGGGGCTGGTCGTAGATAGCAGGGGGCCTGCAACTCATCCATGCCAGCTCAACCAGGATGGATGCGGGGCTCAATTTGAATCGTGGTGTGCTTTTGCTTTATCCTACAACAGCCAATAGTCTGACAAGTAGAAGTTGGGGTATTCAAACAAGCACGGAGCCGCAGAAGCGCACGTTTTTTTGCAAATGGGGATGTTTCAAAGTTAGGGGTCCCTAGGTGGGGTAACTCCAATTACCTACAGCTTTATAAGGGCTATACCTACTGATTAGGGATCTTTACTACAGGTATACAATCCAATCCAACCCTTGATTACTAGGGACCCTTTTTTTGAGACATATCCATCTGTCACGCTTAACCAACAGGGAGTATGGCGGCTGGCGTCGACCAAAGCGGACGCAAAAAAGGCGACGCAATATTCCCTGATGGACTTGAGTCGTGACAAAAAGAGTGCTTTGCATCCTGCATGAAGTTGCCCGAACAGGGACCCCAAGAACTGGGAGCTCCCATTTTGAGACGCTCCCGTAGAAAAATAGCCCCTAGTTGCTAGAAGCCACTATGTATTTACAGTTTGCATTCCATCTTCATCTTCTGTTCCATTTCATTTTTCCTTATCCCTAGACCCTGTATATCCTTCTAAAGGGACCTAGGGTTTCAATTTCATTTTCCATTTTTTCTTTTCCATTATCCCAATAAAACCCCAATATACCCTAATATTACCCCAATATAACCCCTATATATCCCCAGGTTCCATTTCATTTTCCACTTTCTTGTCCATCTGCTTCTCCATTATTGGGGGAATATCTCAAACGGGCTCCCAGTTGATGAAGCTCAGCTTACGAGGGTTTGGGGCTCAGGGTTTAATCTTAAATCCCAGAGTTTCTAGGGTTTAGGGTTCGAGGTTTAGGGTTTAGGGTTCAACCAGAGGCTCTGCTGTACCCCAAAACTACCCAGCATCGGCATGTTTGCTAGTCCAACAAGCCCTTTTCGCGCAGAAGAACTCGTGTTCTACTGCCCCTAAAGCCTAAGCCATGAACCCTAAGCCCTAAACCCCGCACCCTGAACCCAAAAATCAAAACCCTAAACCAAAGCATTTTAAGGGATGCATGCCCTTGGAGAAAAGGCCCCATGAAAAGAACCCTAAACCCTAAACTCTGGACCCCAATTCCCAAAACCCTAAACCCCATACTTACCGGCGTGGTGGTTTTAGGCTCACACTTGGCCTTCGTTACCCGAGGAACGGCCCTGAATTCGAGCCAGGCTCTGGTACAGTCCACGCAGTGTACTTGGGGGTTTAGTGTTTAGGGTTTAGGGTGTAGGGCTGGGGGTTGAGGGTTTAGGGTTAAGGGGCTAGGTTTAGGGTCCAAGGTTTAGGATTTAGGGTTTTAGGTTAGCAGTTTCCAAACTTTAGGGCACAGGGATTGTAGAATATTGGGTCCATCTTGGCTTCCCCCTATTGATGGGTGCTACCATTTAGGGCCGCAATATACTGGTGTGCACCCCTACTCCTGAGATTACGCATGAATACTTATCATGAGGGAGGTGAGGTGGGAGCTGTTGAAATTACGGGCAGGTCCTTTATGCCAGAAACATAATAATGCTTCTACATGAAGCATGGGGCAAAGGCCCCCTACGACTGAAATTCCACAGAGCTTTGTCTGGGAGACCTTCATGTCCAGAAACCTTAGGGTCCAGGGTCTAGGGTTCAGAGTCTAGGGTGCAGGGTTCAGGGTTTGGGGTTCAGGGTTAAGGGTTCAGAGTTTAGGTAGGGTTCAGGGTTAAGGGTTCAGAGCCTTCCAAGCAATCAGGACACCTTGGCATCGGAGGAAGGGTTCTGGTGTCTGAAAAGCTACGTGCACGAACCAGGGTAGGCTGAGGGGTTTAGGGTTTGGGAGCTTTTCCAAATTTAGGGTTTAGGAGTTTAGGGTTCAGGGGGGTTTAGCAGTTTAGGGTTTCGAAGTTTAGGGTTTAGGGGTGTAGGGCTTGGGGGTTAGGAGTTAAGGTTTTAGAGCTTTTGTATTTCTCAATATAATCCCTCTTTGGTAATACTGTTTTGAGAATACCGAGGTTGATCCGTCTGAGATGCCGGGACGTAGTCTTCCTCCTATGTTGCTAGGTTGTGGAGCCCTAAATCTCTAAGGCTCCAGCACCTAAACACAACACCCCAAACCCTACACTCTAGACCTTACACCCTAAACCCTGAACCCTTGACCCTCACGACCCAACCCCCCAGCTCTGCACCAACGACCCTCAGGAAACTATATCCCAAACACCTTCCAAGGTCTACACCCACATAATTTCCTCCCCAATAGCTAACCTTCTAATAATCACGAACAATGAATTAGGGGGCATGTTTTTTGAAATGGGTTGGGAGGGTTCATTCTTAAGGAAGGGGACTGCTAGACCCAAAGTTTGTGCCCTCAACCCTAAACCCTATATAGTAGTTTCCATTTCGTTTTCCATTATCCCTATATGACCCCTATATAACCCGACATAATCCCTATATAACCCCATAACCCTAAACCCTAAACCCTATAAACCCAAAGTTTGTCCAGGCGGAGGGAGGCTGTACGCCTCGCCGCTCTTTCTCGTTACAGGTCTCTGGGCTTTCCCTGGTAGAGTTTGGGGTATGGGGTTTGGGATTTAGGGTTCTGCGTTTGTTTTTCGGTTTAGGGTTTGGGGTGTTTGTCTTAGATCGCTTTTTTTGTTTTATTTTCCTTTGGAGGTTTTTGGTGTTCAGGGCCTGTGGGGGTGTCAGACATGGAGATTACTGGGAATTGCTGCTTAGGGGTGTTGTGTTGGCAGTCCTTGTACAGTGTGAACAATCTCTGTGTTTGTAACCCTAAGTCATAAACCTCAAAAAGCCATAAACCCTAAACCCGAAACCCTAAACCCTAAAACATGTGTCTCCTGAAGCTCAGCCCAGGTTTCACGGGTTTGAAAAGAAAGGCTCTCGAGCCAGGCCGGAGCGCACTGATAGGGATCGTCTTAGGGTTTAGGGTTTAGGGTTTATTTCTCCCCCTAAGGTTTAGGATTTAGGGCTGAGGGTTGATAAGATTTCATCATATAGCGCGGTATTTGAAGGAATGGGAAAGAAATTGGAACTCCTACATAGTTTAGGGATCTAGGGTCCCCCACCCCTGACAATGAACATCCCCTCTCAAGGGGATGACATTGCAATAGCAAACGAGAAGAGGTCGACAAAGGCTGTGTTTAGGCATGCCTTGCCTGTCATTGCTTTGCAGCTGCCATTTGAGCCATAGTCTAAACTCCTTAAAGGGGGTTATATAGGGGATTATATAGGGGACAATTATAGGGGTTATTAAGGGGGATACCAGGAGTTTTTTCACAATGGCTCATTTGAGATGTTGAGCTCGGAGAGTGCAGACTAGTCACGAGACAATGTCTAGCATGGCACGACAGGAGACAGGTTGACATAGCAGACTACTCACTGTATTTGAAGTATCGTGTGTGTTTTTCCAGGTGTCTGAGCACAGTCCGGAACAGCGATGCCCGCAAATTCTGGCAGCTCTATCCCATGCAAATCATCACAAATCCTGTGTACCTTGTCAACTCAAACAACATGCTGGGCCACCAAGGCCCGCGAAAAATCATACCCAATCTTGGAAGCATGCATCTCAACTCTGCAAACCACTTGAAATCCTCCCATAGATCCCTACATGATTCCAAAATGGATAGCCAGGAATCTCAACATATCAATCCAAATCCCTGAGGTAAGGCGTTTCAACGTACTGGCTCGGTTAGATCTGGCCAGTCTCAAGAGAAGTCTCACGAAATCTATGCCAAACATCTTAAACCCAAAACCCCTAAACCCTAAACCCCTAAACCCTAAACCCTAAACCCCTAAACCCTAAACCCCTAAACCTTAACCCCCTAAACCCCTAAACCCTGAACATCCCGGAGCCCTGAAGTGGGGCTTCCTGCAGGCTTGATACCCTAAACCCTAAACCCTAAACCCCTAAACCCTATGCAGGCTTGATACTCATTGAAGAAACGCCCTCGCCCTCGGCGTGCGCGACCTCGCTTGCCACTTGCTTTCAAGTTACTATTAGGGTTTAGGGTTTAGGGTTTAGGGTTTGGGGTTTGGGGTTTGGGGTTTAGGGGATTATCCCCCAATTAATGGAGAATCAAATGGAAAAGAAAATTGAAAATGAAATGGAAGCTACTATAATGGGGTTATATAGGGATTAGGGTTTGGGGTTTAGGGGATTATCCCCCTATAGTGGAGAATCAAATGGAAAAGAAAATGGAAAATGAAATGGAAACTGGGGGAATATAGGTATTTAAGGAACTAGTTTTGCTTCTGCTCTTGGGTAGGGGTGGGGGTCTGGGGATGAAGTTCGCAGATACAGATATTGGGGTTATATAGGGATAATGGAAAAGAACATGGAAACTACCATATTATAATAGGGTATATATTGGGGTAAAACCCTCGGATATAATCTGAGGGGCTTGGGGATAAATTACGGTCTAGAGTTAGGGGCTTTGAGTTTTAGGGTTCAGTAGGAAGGGTTTCTCACAACGAGCGCAGGGGAGTCTGGAAGCATAATGCTTTGCGTATTCAAAGAAGTTTCGAAGCAAGATCGCATAGCTTTGATTGCAACCAATAGATATGATAGGAAAGAGGAAGCCTGGCTACTGCGACTGCTAGAATCACAAACACAACAGCGGTGCCAACTAGCCAAAGCATTTGTCATCTGAGCTATAGTCTAAACTCCTTAAAAGGGGGTTTATATAGGGGATTATATAGGGGACTACTATACTGGTTATTAAGGGGGATGCTAGGAGTTTAGACAATAGCTCATTTAGGGATCCTTGTCGAGGTCAGACAAGCTCCCCAATGCCTGGGCATCGCCGGATAAGGCGAGTAACGTAACCAACCAAGTACAACTGCATACCTCATTACTCCAACCATTGCCATTCGTGTTCCAATTCCTGGTACCTGGAGGTTCGTAGTGTAATTGGCCCAGACTTGTACTTCTAAGTCGTTTACTAGTCCCTCAATTTAGGCATCGTTTCAACAGGGCGAGACGAAACCTCCAGACTTAGCATGTTCAATCTTTCTTAAGGGTCCTTGGAAGTACTTTTAGATCTTTGCTTATTGTAATCCTGAGAAACAGCAAAAATTATGATTTTTACCAGTCCCTATAATTCCTTTAATCCCGTGTTTTTCCTAGGGGAGGGGATTACGACTCTTCCTTTCCAGACCTTTGTTTCGAGACTGGCCTGCCCTCAGCTCCGAGGGGGGCTTTTTAGGGTTTAGGCTTTAGGTGCTTACATTAAGGTTTTTTAATATGGTTGCAATGGGGTGCCCACATCATACGGTTTCCATGGGGTTGTTTGTACTTGCTATATTTGGATTACATTTACCTTGCACCTTCAAAATACTATTCCTTTGCTTTGGTGCCAAGACCGCATCGAACGCACTCTATGCACAGCAGGGACTGAGTGCTACTCGGCGGCAGGATGTTGAAGTGAGGGGTTTGAAAAGTTGCAACCCCCCTTTGTAGGGGGGATTGCAGGGGTGATATGGGAGTATATAGAAACCCAAAACCCTAAACCGATGTATAGGGATTTGGTTTACATAAGGGTTTCCAGAATCTCAGGGGTCCTTTCAGTGGGCCCTTAAAGTTGGAAATTAACTAGATATGTGGTATTTCAGTGGATCTTGATATTTGGATTCTCCCAAGTGAGCCTGAAGGGTTCTGCTTCTTTAAAGTTGTGCAGATGGTGGGCACGGTGACCCTTTAATGCTGATGCAACTTTGATTCTTTCTAATATAAGGCAGTATTTCTGGTGGCTTTACAGGGGCTAGGCAGAGAAGAAACCAAGGCATGAGTAATATCCAAAAGTTTTTGAGATTTTCTTTTGTTGATAACTGAGTGATCTTCAGGCGATGCTGTACTGAATTGCTGTTGAGCTCAAGGTAAGGTATCAGTATAAGGAAAAGTGAACAGTACGGGTTCCTTACAAGAAGTTCCTCCACAGCAGCCCAGTCTATCTACCGCGCCAGCAGCGATTCCCAACCTTACAACACCAAGCCTGCTCCTTTGGTGATAAACAAGGGACAATCACATGGAAAAGAGAACGGAAATGACATGGAAGCGACTGTATATAGGGTTACATAGGGATTGTCTGGTAACTTCCTTACATAGGGGGTCCCCAATATATCCCAATCTATTATACTCATTTTTATATGGATCCCTGAAAGGTACCCAAAAAAGGTACCCCTAATTTGGGGGAACCCCCCAATGTTCAGCCAAGTAAAGCCTGAAGATGAGTTCCCCCTCTAATCCCACAGTCAGGTTATCAGGCCTTTACCCCTTCTTCTTAGTCCAGTCCGTATGGATATTCAAAAAGTTTCAGGTTGCTCTTAGGGTGCCCCATGATAAGGACACAGCCTACATTGGGGTCCCCCAATCTTTTCAAAACCAGGTCTCTCGGCCTCATAGGACTTGGGAGAAGAAGCTGTCAACCACAGCTAAGACGAGCAGAAGATATTCAACACCGGGCCCTACCATATCACGCCCTACATTCGTGAAAACTAGAACATGGATCGCGTTGGACTCTAAACCGCAAACCCCTAATCCCCAACCCCCCAACCCTAAATCCTAAGCCCATAAACCAAGCCACTGAAAGCAGGCCTCGAGATTCATAAACGATGACCCCTGCTGCTTCACCACGACATTCGTCTTTGGATGCCTGCTTTCAGGCCTTGAATTTCTTTGAGTTGTCCCCAATATGTAGGGTACAGGGTTTACTTGTTATATAGAATTATAGGCATCATATGGGACTACAGGGATATAGTGATTATGTGCGCCTTTGCTTTTAACTTGCACCGCGTTGATGTGAACCCGCATAACAATGAATGTCTGTCAGAAAGAGTCTTTGATCTCGTAAGGACCCAATTCGCCGCTGGCTTTTGAAGTACTGGGCCATGCAGGGTGTAGCCGTCAGCCCACACCCTGAACCTAAGCCCGGAAAATGAGCGCTGAGAACACCTATCCCCCTACAGGCCTCTTCAGGCGTCCAGTAGTCTTGGCAGGCTCCACTTCAGGATTCCCTGTTAGTTTGAGGAAGGGCAAACAAAGCCAGACTCCTGAATGCTAAGCTCTAAAGCAAGGCAAAGCCTTAACACCCACGCGCTTTAGGGTTTAGGGCTTGGGGTTCAACCGTTCTTGGAGGGTCAGGGGACTTCGTCAGCAGGTCACTGACAGGTATAGCCAACGTCACTATGTGGATTATAGCGGTTATTAACCTTCTTACTAAGTCCCCCTTGGCCCTCCAAACTTACAATTTTCCCCTAAACCTTAAATAGTAGTTTCTGTTTTCTTGTCCATTATCATTATTTTTATAATCAGACCCTTTATATACTAAATCCCCTGGACCCTAAGCCCAAATAGTATACAGTAGTAGTTCCCCCTTTCTTTTCCAGTATTACTACGTTGCTAGTCCCACAAGTAAGCCCTCATACCCTTAACCCTATACCCTAAACCCTTAAACCCTAAACCCCTAAACCTATGCATGGCCGGAAGCAGGGTGCCGCCGATCTCGGCCTGCCGCTTTACGTCTCCGTGGCCTTAGCCATGGCGGGGTGCTCAGCAGGAAAGGCTTAGGGGTTTAGGGGTTTAGGGGTTTAGGGTTTAGGGACTTAGAGGGTCAGGGACAGTTTCAGGTGGGTAGTTACTAGGTGGGTACCCCCATATAAGGTTC
>CAJNIZ010004758.1:97950-121324 GCA_905231905.1 Symbiodinium pilosum | reverse complement strand
GGTGGGGAGGGGAGGGGGGGGGTGTGGGGTGGGGGGGTCATAGCTTCTGTGCTTTAGTGTTTGGCATTTGCAAAACCGCATCATTTGGAGAAACGGAGTCTTTGCCCCAGCTGCTCTTGAGCAGGCGACGGCGATCCTGGATGTTGCGGTGCACATATCGAAACAGCCAGCAGTACAGGTATGTCCACAGTTAGGGATTCGCTTCGTGACGGGAGGTGCTGGCGCACGCATGTCAGGGCAAAGGTGACCCAGCAAAGCATGCTGGATCTAGTTCCTTCCTGGGGCTCTCTTGAGCGGTCTCTTGAGCATTGATGCCCAAAGCTCCACGATGTTGCTTCAACATCAAAGTTACCCAACAACCTTCCAGCCCTGAGAGCAGCCCAGCTGACATGCCCTCAAAAACACATTGTTGAAACTTGGTAGAAATAAACCGGCCTTAGCAAGAAACCCTGTAAATCGCAGCACGTCGCGCTGCCGAGGAAGTGCGCCCGACGGGTGGTTTAAACAGGGTAACTTTCCAAATGGCATTGATGGTGTCTGGCCTGCAAATGTGGTTTTCCACGCAATTTCCTCTTAAGCCACTACTTACAAGTGTATAGAACCAGGAAATCCAGATTTTCTGTGGGATTCTGTTTTGAAGCGCATCAAGCGCATCAGTCTAGGTAACTGGAAAGACAAATTGTCTGGATTTGCATAGGGCATTCTCAATCCCATGAGTTGATGGCCGGTTGGAGCACTGGTGTCATTGCTGCTAAATGTGCTGGCAGCATGTGATTGGTGTACGGAGTCAGTGTAGCTTTGGTTTCTGGATGATGATAATGATGACGCTGATGACAACGACAACGTCGCATAACGACCACCATGAATAAGCATAAAGTTTGTTGGGGGTGACGATGATTGGGATGATACAGAAAACGAAGATGGATAAACGGCCCACGAAAAAACAAATGAAGGTAGTAAACTTCGTATAGCGTTGCCGATCCTGCGGCTTGAGATGTGGACGTCGACAAGAGGAATGCATTAATTTTCCATCATATGTAATGTGGTTCTCAAGCCTAAATTCTTATAATCTGGCCGATGCCGTGCAACAGCACCGGCGCTCATCAAAAGTTCCCTTTCCCTGGCGTCTGAATCCCGCAGACGTGGTGTTCGATGATGATGAGGGTAGTGATGACGGCGCGAAAGCCGACGATTATGATGAGCAAGGTTTGTTTTTGGCTGATGGTGAAGACGGTGAAGATACTTGGGATGGTAATGAATGCCATGTTGAATGTAAGGTTAGTAAGGTTGTTAGTGTCCTGGACAGGCCGGAACTATAGTAGTATGAAAATATTCAACCAATCCAAGCAACAACTTCTGCAATAAGACGCATTTGTTTCGTCCCTCGACGTTTGACTTAATACCTTGAAAAATACGCTCGAAACCCAAAACCTCAAACTTGCCAGGTAAAGGCTAGACTCAAAATGATTCCATTTCAGCTTCCACTTCTACACCCTAAACCCAAAAAGCTGCGAGGTGAAAGCGCGGCATCAAAATCATTCCATTTGAATTCCAAAGCCGGAAGCCTTGATACGTACGAACTAAAGTACCAAACCCCATATCTACGGGATTCAAAACGCCTTGAGCTGCAATAACGTCCTGCAGTTCTGATATTTTTTGCTCGAACCCTTTAATTAAAATCCAGCAATGTAAGAATCAGACCATCATTCCATATCGTTCACGTCCGCCGAGTCAAAATCAACAAAAAAAATCCAGTTGGCAATATATTTCGTTGTGTGTGTACATGTCTTGTGTAGTTATTGAATTGTCGTTATTTGGTTTTCTTCGCATTCTCGTCGGATAAGCGCTGAGAGCCACATCCAATTTTTTTGCACATGTTTTCCATCCATGCCGGTTGGTGTGCTCGCCGGCACTAGTTTTGATGAAGGCTCGACTTTCTGAGCTAGCTGATTTTCCCACCAGGACGTCCTTGGAAGAGGAAAGCGGTTGGTGGGAATAAAAACGGAAAAAATCAGTTCACCTCGGGATTTTATGGGGCGGTCAAAATCCAGGATATTTTGATGTTTTCATGGACATGCACTTGGTGATGACAGTGGTACTTATCCAGATATTTGGGTAACATTTGTCATTTTATGTAATAAAGTAATAATTGTGTGGTTGCTTTAAAAGGTTGATACGCATGAAAAATCAAGACTTTTTTGCGGAAACATATGCATGCACTGCAAACTATCTGGCAATGATGATGACTTCGCACCTGAACGTGCGGGTTTTCAGCCGAGCAGCTTCGGGGTTTGGGCTAGTTCCGTTGCACGCTGGCGTGCTTCTTGGAACCATGCAGGCAGGATCCAGCTTGGATTGCGTGGAGCTTCATGGTTAGTTTCAATCGGGGATTTTGGAAGACAAATGACATGTTTACCTTGCATACATGTATCCATTGAAGTTTAAATGGTCGTGAAGCGATGAAGTTTATCCCAGTTATTGAATACAAAGTTCACGCCAGACCCACCATTGAATTGTGGTTTAAAACGATCGGCAGCATGTGTACAATGGAAAGAATGGTGGTTTGAATTAAAAAACCAAAAGAGATCATGTCTTCTTCAAGGCACTTGTTTTTTGTACGTTCGATCGGGTTGCTTGTCAGAAGGATCCCCGTCAAGCTGTTGCACCATTCATCCCAATCATTGGCTGCTAATCGTTGACTCTTCCAGAAATTGAAAGCGACTTTTCCGTAGTTTCGAATGATTCGACAGTCAGTACCAAAGTGCCATCATGTGGGTTTAAAGTCAAGAAGCCAATGTAGGGACTCCCAAATCGACATGTCGGTCCGACCAATAGGACCAGGTTCATGATGCTTCGACACCGGCATACTGCAGTTTGTCACATTGGAGGTACTTGGGGATATACGCAATCAAGGTATGTTAACAACCGTTATATCGCTGCGCATCCAGGCCTCGCCTCTTTCGACGCGACGGCAGCGCAGCGCTATTCCGCCTTGGTCTCAGGGTTCTGCACTTCAAAATTTTTCTGGTTTAGGATTTCTGGCCCGGCGCATTGCGTCTTCAGGGCTTGGGGTTGATGGTTTTGGTGTCCCCTTTCGCATTTTGTTTTGTTCCCATGTCCGAAACCATTAAAGAGTAGGGTCCATATGATGTTTTATCCGCATGAAGATTGCCATCTCTCGCTTCTGAGACCCCACAGGCCAAGAGCATGTTTGGGAACTGCCGACAATAATTGTTAGTTTACGCATCGTGTTGATGCACATCTGGAATTTGATTCCGTGGGTTGTACAATAGCCCGAGCTCCTAGATTCAAGATATCCAGGCCACTGTTCAGCACAACAGTGTGCCACTTAGATGGTGCATATGTAGGCGACTCCTCATCCTTGTCGGCGCCGCGGTGCTTGCGGCCCCGAGGACCCAACTGCCGTCTTGGTACAAGTTGCTTCTTGCAGATTGAGGGTTCAGGGTTGAGGGTTTAGGCAGGGTTTACGGTTTGAGCAATGTTGAGTGAGGGTTTATGTAGGGTTTAGGGTCGAGAGTTCGGGTCTAGGTATGTTTTCTTGATGTAATGACAAGACCGAAGCATGCTGGTCCATGCATGGGGCGTGGGAAATTTGAGTTGTTATTCGAAGCAAGATTGGGAGTCCTTTCGCGATTGGCTTCCATACATGTATTATTACAATTACGATTGTCATTATTTTTACGGTTATTCTTCCTACTATTAATGCTATCTATGACTACCACAAAGAAGCTTATCATCCTCCAGGATGTACGAGGCATTTGCTGCTGCCTCGAAGGCTTTTGCATGGGCGTGGGGTTCAGGGTTCAGGTTTTAGGTTTAGGAATCAGGGTGTAGGATTTAGGGAGAAGCGTTTAGGTCTTAGCATTCATTGCCTAGGGCTTTGGCGGGCTTTGGGGTGTAAGGTTTCTAGAGGTTTCGTGGACGGGGTCTAGGATTTTGGGCAGGGCTTTCTAGAACATCTAGTGGGTGCAGATCCAGCAGGGTTCAGGGTCTAGGGCAGGAATTTTGGTAGACCTGCGCTTAGAGCTCCCTTGAATCAAGGATTGGGCAAGAATGGTGTCTGTCAGGGTTCTATGCCTCCTGGTGACTAGGGAACCTGGGAATAGATTTTGTAGGGGTTATCTAGGGACTATATAACCTTAATCCGTACTGAGAACTAGCAAGTCTGGGTCTAGTATGGCAGGTTGCTGAGAAGATGCTGGGGTTGTTGAGATGATATAAGGCGCTTTACTCAGTTGAGGGGTCTTCTTGTACCAGATTGGGTTTTATAAGGACTTCAGCCAAGGCTCTATAGGGGTTTAGGGTTTAGGGTTTAGGGTTCAAGAGGCAATTCCGGTGTCAGTTTTTTTGTTGTCCTTGCAATACGGATTGTCGTATTTAGGGGGTATATATGGAGATCCAAGATCTCGCTGCCTCAATCGTTTGGGTGAGGAAAGGGGATGAAGCCACATCATTAACTCTATATATAAGTTGAAGCAGCGGGTCAGGCCTTTGTGTTTGGAACGTTTGCTCTAACAGGTAGTTGCATGGAGGGATTTTTTTTTGCGGAAGCTGCGATCCATGCCTCGACCCAAAAGGATTTCTGTTTCCACTAAAATTAGACCAAGCTGATTCCGAATTCCTTAGCAAACTCTGCTGTTTTTGGGAGGCTGCTGTGGGCAGACGACAGGCGGATCGGTGTGGGGATCATAGGATTTAGGCCGTGTAATTTTCTTTTGAGGTTAGGTCTGACTTTTTGGAGTGTTTTGAGGGTTGAGGGTTGGGGTTCGGGATTCTCGAGGTCTTGGGTTTTGCATGTTTTCAGGTTTAGGGTCTTTCGGTGTAGGGTTCAGGGTGCGCATGGGTAGCGGCCGGAATTGTTAGGTTTGTCATGGGCTCAAGTCACGGTTAAGGGCAATCACGAGGAGGTCATAAGTACCCTTGGACCTTGAAGTAGATGAGCTGTAGTCTCTAAACTCCTTGAGTTAGATAGGGGATTATAGAGGGGAGCATTATGGGGGGATACTGTGAGTTTAGACCCTAAGCCCCAAATCCTAAAGTTATTCTTATTGAGGGGGACACGAGGAGTTTTAGACTACAGCTCAGATGAGGATTTGATAGGTCGGGTCTTGGCAATTTTAGGGTTCAGGGTTTCTGGCCAGTCTAGCTGGTCCAGATAGAGGTTTCATACAACCCCAATTTGGAAATCAAATGCAAAACATGGAAAAGTAATTGGAACACATACTATATTTTGCAGGTTTTAAAGTGAAGGGATTTAGATAGTTCGCACCTCATTTTTCTTTTTCTTTTTTGCCTATGACTCTCTGTCATTTTGGGTAATATTCCCCTTAAATCCTATATGGCTGTTTCCAAGAATGGCGTGTCAGGATTTCATGTAAGGACGCATGTGTGACCCCCCGATATACCCCGCTACATGCCTCGATACATTCCCCGAAGCATACCCCCACAACGTCCCTTTCCTCAAGAGCCATGTACCTACAAAACATAGCCGGAACATACCTCGAAACATGTCTCAAATATACCCCGACGTATACCTCAATCCAAACGTACATGCTTGACCACGCGTTAGCCAGAAACACCCATATAGCCATCATCATATGGTCCTTAGCTTTTGGACAGTACCCACATGTCTCAGACCTTGAAGAGCAAAACCGGCTTCAAACCTGTGGGACTTAAAGCCGGCACCAGGGAAATCAAGCCAGCAAACTTGATGTCGTAAACCCTAAGCGTTAAACCCGGTCTTATTTTGCATCTTATTCTCTGTTATTGGAGTAAAGCTCCTCTTGAACCCCATGTAATCTCTCTAGCAGATCCCGGCTCTTCCCAGACGTCTCAGCACTGGATTCTTCGGCTGCACAATGTAGAAGTGGTACTTTCCCAAAATAGGGGGACCCCAAAATAGACCCCAAAATACCACTGTCCTTATAATTATGGGGACCCCAAAAAAGGTACCACTAATTTTGGGAAACCCCCAAGTGGGTCAGCGTAATGATCACCTTTCTCAGGCAGACTCCATCACCCGCATGCAGCATGTCTCGTGGTGATCCTTAACCCCCCCCCTATGGGCTCTATAGGGAGTGACACAGGCAGTGAAGATTTTGTTTTCTTCCTTAGGACGTTGTGAAGGTTCCTGTACCTCACTTGATTTGTGTCAAGGAACTTAGATAATAACATGCCAGGCTTTTAACATTAGTTTGACTCGTCAATAAGGAACCAGACACGATCCTACCCAAATCTAATCCGCAAAGCGGTGTCGTGTAGTAGTTGAATTGAACGCCAAATCTCTAAATCCTTAAAGCCTTCAGCGCCTGCTCCCTAGTCCTGGAGCCCACCAATCCTCAAACTCTCCACCAAACCCTAAACCCACCCCCAAAAAACCTAAACCCCAAACCCTTACAGCAAATCTGACCCTAGACCCTAAACCCATCTAAACCCTAAATCCCACAGGCGCTGCTGCTTCCTGGAGCCATGGTGGCAGCCTCCGCAGCTCCTGCCCAGGCACTGCAGAAGCCACCTGGCAGAAGAATAAGTTTCAGATTTAGGGGGTTTGGGGGTTTTGGGGTCAAGGGGTTTTCGGGTTTAGGGTTTAGGATCTAGGGTTTAGGGGTTTATGGCTTAGCGTTTGGGGTTTAGGGTCTAGGGTGTAGGGTTTAGGGTTTAGACGTACACGTTGGGTCAAGACCCCGCCAAGTAATAGGTATCACAAAGGACTCTTGTAAGCATGTGAAGGCCTTATCAGCTCCATAAGTGGTTGCTATTGTTGCAGGGGAACTGACCTTATAGTTGTGTTTGGGTATATGTTTATATAGTCCCTTGAAAGGGATAAATAAGATCGATTCCATAGAGAGAATGTAGGGATTATGGGGTTTAGGGGTATTACACCCAAAAAAAGAGAATCAACAGGACAAAAAAAAGGAGATCAAACGGACACTGGGATTATAAAGTTGTTTATCGTGTTTAGGGTTTCCAACACCTAACTAGCTAGGGTGCCATTTGGGGGTCCCCAGAATAGCGATTATTGTGTATCGGGGTCCCACCATTCACGGAACTTGCCACTGGACGATACACCCTCAACCCTAATTGTACTTGGGGTTCTATAGGGATTGGCAGCGACTAGCAGGGGGATCTAAGAATGGAGAATATAGTCTCCCTTAAGTAGATAGAATATGGCTTTGGGTATATTATAATCAGATCCCCTTTACCCCATATTCTATCTACTTAGGAGGACTATAGTGCCTAGGGTTTTAGGCTTGGGGGTTTGGAATCTGAGGTCAAAAAGGTGTAGAATTTGTGGTTTGTAGGGTCTGTGCCAGTAGTAGGCAATGAAGGAACAGAGAAGAAGACAGAAGCTTTTCTATTGTTTGGATTAGGTTTCAGGAAGTTATAAGTTGGGACTTACTACCAGTTATGGCCCAAGCTGAAGTACTTATAATTCTGCTTTGAACTACCTATGGACCTCCAGGTAGGATTTTGGGGGTTAGGGTTTGGGATTCAGGGGTTTGGGCTTCTCCGTGCAGAGAGATTTGCATCAATTCCTACATGCTCTGGCTGTTTTGGATTATTCATATGTGTGAGCTTTTTGCAGTTTAGGGTGTACATAGATAACAGTACATGCATGTTTTCTTGCATAAGCTTAAGAGGATTCATAGCCCGAAGGCTTTGCGGTTCGGGGTCACGTGTTTGGGGTGTCTGGGCTATAAACTGTTGGTCCGCTGATGGGAGTGTGTATGTAGTATGTAACAGGGGTTCCAACACTAAGGATGTTTCAGAATTGTGGATCAGTTAGAAAGATTGCATTCTGCCGGGATATGCTTCGGGGAGCCCTGCACCTTACACCTTGAGCCCTAAACTTGCTTCATGTTTTCAAGTGTAGGGTGGAGGCTTTGGGGCGTTTCCAGAGCTCTCGGGGTGTTTCAGGTTTTAGGTTTAGGATTTCAGTTTCAGCAGAGGTTAAGAGCTTTGGGTTGGGGAAATAGTGGGAGGGAGAGACCTTGGGAAGCTCGGCTGCGACTGAGGCGTGGGCGGGTGGTTTCAGTTAGGGCTCTGCGGCCTGCATTCCTACACACCTTATACGGTACACCGTTCTTGGGGAACAGAAGTCTGAGGTTCCAGTTGGGTTCCTGGGGTGAGGGATAAGGAAGGGAATAAGGTTTCAGACTTGTCCCAGGAGAGCTTCCTGAGGAAACATTGGCATTTTTCTCGAGGGCTCGTGATCCATGTTGTTTCTGGTCTACAGCGAGATAGTCTGATGTGTTCCTTCTTCCTGAAGGGAGTTTGTAGCAACGTGAGATTGTTTTCGCTGCGGTGGTTGAAATTTATATGAAGGATTTGGAGTTTAGATCGAGGGCTGGCATGATTGATGGTGATGCTCGTTTCGGTTCCTGCAATCTTTGCAGCAGCAAGCTTCACTCTCGGTTTTTCACATGGTCATCGAGATGTGTGCTAGAGTTGCTGGGCTGTGCCACATGTCAAGGAGGTGCGTGGTTGGGTTATGTCTTTTTTGTCCAGGGCCTGGAGCTCCACGCCTGCATGTTAGTTATCGTAAATGGGGCGACCCTAATAGAGACCACCAAAATACTAGAATCCTTTTATGGGGACCTCCAAGAAGGTACCCCTAATTTTAGGAAAGCTGTCAATTCTAAACCCTCACTAGTAGTTTCCATTTTCTGCTCCGTTATGCCACTATATCCCCATTGCCCCTAATTTGGGGGAACCCCCATTAGAACCTCCAAGCCTGCTCCCCAACCCTAGACAAGGGTCGTCGTCAGTATGTGCCGGAAACCAAGGTACGAGACAGACAAGACGGAGCAAGTGGTGGTGACTGGATGTATGTTGTTCTTTAGGTGGATCACCCCACCCTGTAATACTGGTATACTAGGACTAACATAATCACCATTATCCTTTATAGTCACTATTACTGGGTGGGGGGGTCCACCCATGTTGTTCTTAGTTTCTTCCCAAGCAGCACATTAAGCCGAACACCCCTTGGCCCCCTCCTGACCAGGCTCCTTCGCTTGAACAGCTGGGGTACCAAAACGAGCCTCTAAAGGTTCCAAAGCCCTGTACATGTTGCAGGATTCCAACTCGTCGTATTGACTTAGTTGATGCATTATTGCGATGCCTGGGCTAAAATCCTTAAGACGACCCTTGTTTTGATGCTACAGATCCTTAAAACTCGAATGTGCATTTGTAGGGTCCCCCAAGAGCACCTTCATGTTGACCAGACCTCCATGTTGGAGTTTGAATTTCACGCAAGACTTCTTGTAGGTGCTCTTGATCAACTGAGTAGGTCTCCGTTTCTGAGGATCGCGATGCTAACACAACAGCTTTTTTTTTTTCTGTAGTACATCAGAGTTGCTCTGCGGGTTGAAACCTTGAGAAGATTAGCAATTTCTGTTGTAGGGTTTAGGGCTTTGGGTTCAGGGCTTAGGATTTAGGGTTTCGGTCTGTTTGAGTCCAGCTGAAGGATCGACGCTGCAATTTTTTTGGTTGTAGGGGTTATATGGGGGTTATATGGGAATTATAGAGACTGAAGCAGGAGAATGGAAAAAAACGTGGAAATTACTATTACTATAGTATATAGTGGTAAGAATCGGGTTATACTTTTCGGGACGACTTGCTTTCAAATCCTTCTCCATCGTGACAAGCGAACAGAAGCGAACGTTCAGGTGCAGCCTCCATTTATTTCTCATTTTCTTTTTCATGTAGTTTTCCATTATTGAGGTTACCTAGCCCTATATAATCCTTAATTAAACCCTACCGAGTAGCTTCCTGCTCGTTTCCATTCCTTTGTAGACCCTTTCACATCCTTGTATGTCCGTAACCTATTCTTCGCTACTTAAACCCTAAAAACCTAGCTTCCATTTTCTTTTCCATTGCCCAATCGACCTTTATATGTGTATATATATATGTATACACACACACACCTTTAGGTAAACCTAAGTCCCCAACCCGAGAACCCCAACCAAAAGCTCCGAAACATTTGGTTCGTATCTGGTTCAGACCTTCTTGCGTTTTTGGGTTGTTTCCTCAATTCGTGTCTTATGTATGGGGATGTACAAGAGGCATATAGGGATACATAGATTGTACGGAGGCTTTCCATTTCTGGGACCCCTTTTGGGGAGGAGTCTCTACTACAGAAGGGGCTTCAATCTTTTAGGATTTATCTTTTGAGGCCCCATGTATGGCAACCTGCATATAGGGAGTCCAATCTAATCGTAATAAGGACTGGAAAACATTAGGGTCTATATTGGGGCCCCCTATCCCTAAACCCTAAACCTTTCGGACATTGTCATTTCGGTAGTTGGCAAAATTCATGTCACCGGTCCTTCTCAGACTGGCTTCTAGAGAGCATTTTTTGGCAGCTCTGAAATAACGTTTTCGGGTTTATCAGGGATTAGGGTGCAGGCTGTAGGGTTTAGGGTTTAATGGTGAGACTACACTGCTGCGATGCCCAAGTTGAATGTCTTGCGTGCTATCTAAGGACCACTCCTATGGTATGAGTTTATGCAATGTTGGCAACACCCGTAAAATTAGTGAGCAAGTCATATGTGATCTGGGGGCAAACAGGTGTATGATATGAAGGGAAACCTTAAGTCTTAAACCTAAAACCCAAAACTAAACCCTAAACCCTAAACCTAAACCTTAAATTTGAACCCTACTCCCCCAAGCAAACCCAAAGCAGGGTGCATGAATAATGCCCCGACCTGATGCCACACCCCTTGAGCGGCAAGCGGGCAAGGCACCATCTCAAGAGAAGGCAGGTATCAACGGCTATCTGTGCCTGGGCTCATAGTTTCCATTTCCCTTTTTACTCCGCCATATACCTTCTACATATCCCTATATCATACCCCTATATACTCATTATATGTCCCCATATAACCTCTCTATACCCATTATATATCCCCATATACCCGTATATACTCATTATATATACCCATTCAACCCTAAACCCTAAACCCTAAACCCTAAACCCCTAAACCCTAAACCCTAAACCCCGAAACCCTAAACCCTAAACCCTTCATTATATATCCAAGGGGTTGGGCAGTAGCGGTCTCTGTTGGCCAGTGAGGATGGCCTATGGGTAGGCGTCAGGGTGGACGCTTAAGGAAAATGGGAAGGTTTTCCCATGTATATAGGTCCCTTTGAAGGGGTATATAGGGTTATATAGGGGTTATATAGGGATAATGGAAAAGAAAATGGAAACTACTATTAAGGGTTAAGGGGTTATAGTCCACCTTAAGTAGATAGAATATGGGGTATACGGGGATCTTTTTATAATGTACACAAAACCATATTCTATCCACTTAAGGGGGACAACAAGCCTAGAGAGCTGGCAACGGCATAAACTATGACCTAAAAATCAAGCCCTAAAGCCTCAACCTCTCATTCCAAATTACCTGAAACAGCAAACCTGAAACTATCAGCTGGACCCAACCCAAAACCTTGCATATATATATATATATATACAAACAACCCTCACCCCCCCAAACCCCGCTTGACCGTAAACCCTTATCCTGAAGCATGCGCCCTGATCTTGAACTCCCCAACTTGAGCCTCCAAACCTGAACTCCAACAGAATTTATAAGTCACGAACTTTACATCTCCCACTCTAAGCCCCAAATTCTGCATCCTGATCGCAAGAAGGTTTCGATCCAAAACTTGAAGTCCACGAGCCCCACCCATGAGTCCTAAACCCCGAACCCCAACCCATGCTGTCCCAATCTCCATGTTCATTTTTCGTATGATGTTCCATTTGATTCTTCATTCCGGGGGTCAACATCCCCATCTTAAACTCCAAAACCCATGAATCCATAAACCCGCAAACCCACAAACCCATAAACCCCTTAACCCCAAGGCCCATGAAGCCTAAATACTAACTTTTCATAGCCCCTATGCCCTACAACCTGAGCCATAAATAGTAGCTTCCATTTTCCTTTCCATTATCCCTGTATACCCCTATATTCCCTTATTCTTTGGTATTTCCTCAATACACACCCTATTATAATGATCTAGTAGTTTCCATTTTCTTTTCCATTATTTAAACCCTAAACCCTAAACCCTAAACCCTAAACCTAAACCTGTCAAGCCCACAGCCTGAGGTTTACCAAGCCGGCGGGTTTCAAGCGCCTGGCCAATGTCCTGGATCCCAGCGGCTACGTCTTTCGAAACACCAAGGATGGGATTAGGGTTTAGGGTTTAAGGTTTAGGGTTTAGGGTTTTTATGGATGAGACTGTGGCTCAAATGGTATAACATGTTTTGAATTGTGGGGTCTGTAGGATTTCCAAGATTTTCGTGGGCACCTGTGTGTAGCGGAAATGTTCATTATAGTAGTTTCCATTTTCTTTTCCATTATCCCCATAGAATCTTAATACAATATAACCCCTATAACCCCTATATAACCCCTCTATAACCCCTATAATCCCTGTAGTGCCCTATGCTCGAAGAACAGGATCGTTTGTTGGAAGTCACTGGAATTTGTGGCGTCATGTTGCACATGATAAAGAGGATAAGTCCGCGTGCTGGCTGTCTAGGAAGTCTCGGGATCAACTGAAGGAATGCTGAGGGTTCATGTGTAATTTTCATCAGGGCTTTCAGGGAGAGTGGCATGACGCCTGCTCAGCTACGGGTTACCTAACCATTCTGTTCTCTACTACCCACCCTCAAGTTCTTTCCTTAACAACGCTTATTTAGCCTGAAGTACTTGATTAACGGTAATTAAGGGGAACCGTACGGGGTTAGCATGGGGGGTGGTTAGAAGAACCCAGAATTATAGTCCCCCTTAAGTAGATAGAATATGGGCCATTTGGGGATCTTATCATAATATACCCGAAGCCATATTCTATCTACTTAAGGGGGACTTTAAGGGTTCGTTGCAGGAATTCGGCTCTTCGGAGGAAGACCAGCAGTGGTCGTGTGGGTAGCTGTCAAAGTTTTCCTTTTTTGGTGACATAAAGACTTACAGTCCCCCTTAAGTAGATAGAATATGGGGCATATGGGATCTGATGATGAGATACCCAAAGCCATGTTCAATCTACTTAAGGGGGATTATAGCCGAATGCAGCTCTCCAACTTGGATAGCTTCCACATTCAGGATTCTCTAAGGGAATTTGATGACCAGATTTTCAAGGCTTTAGGGTCCTAAACCCTAAACATTGAACCCTAAACCCTAAACGCTAGTGGGCTTGGAAGTTATTTGCCGAGTTTTCGTAGCCTTGAGGATGGTCAATGCTGCAGTGACAAGAGCCAGAGGGGGTTTTTAGGCCGAAGGTGGAGGGGCCCCATAAGGACTACTGTCTTTTCTTTCAAGGCGGCTACATGAGTTTCCATGTAAGTTTTGGGGAGGGTAAAGGTTTGAGTTGCGAGTATAGGGAAAACCAATGTAGTTTTACTTGTATGTTGCTATCATCACTATTGATATTCTTGTCGTTATCATTACTGCTACCGTCATGACTAGTTCTGTTGTTATAGAAACTGTCAAAAAACTTAGAGGTCATTGTTGATTTCCTATTACGCACCAGGAAGTGAAAGGCCTGCGAGGTCTCAGGGGATCGTAGGGCGGCAGCCTTGGGCAGCACCGCTGAAGCGAGGGGGTCAGAAGAGATCGCTGAACGCAGTGAACCGGGTCAAAGCCTTTCTTGCGCTTGCAAAACTCTTGTAACCCTAAACCCTAAACCCAAAAGCCGAAACCACATTGAAGCCTCTGAGAAGTTCCCACTTCAGGACACGTACTTCACATTCGCCACGCGAGCGGAAGCGCGGGTGAACGCAAGTACTGAGTTCAAGCCGGAGGACATAGGGGTTTCCCAGAACTAGGGGCACCATTTTGGGGGTCCCTATGTATAAGGGTTATTTAGGGATTACATACATAGGGATTATATAGGGATTATATGGGGTTTAGGGCTTAGGGTTTCTCAAAACTAGCGGTACCTACGATAATGGAGAATCAAATGGAAAAGCAAATGGATAATGAAATGGAAGCTGGGGGAGGATTATATAGGGATTATAGAGGGATCAGAAAGGTTTTACACTATAGGGATTTATAGCGATATTACCCCAATCATGGAGAATCAAATGGAAAAGAAAATGGAAAATGCCATGGAAACTGGAAATATATGGAGGATTGTGGGGTCTAGGGTTTCCCAGAATTAGGGGTACCATTTTGGGGGTCCCTATAATAAGGAACATAGTGTATTAGGGCCCATATTGGGGTCCCGTAATTTAGGGAAACTACCATATGTGGTTTTGGCAAGTGGTTTCAGCGTTTGCGGCTTAGGATTTCGGCTTCAAGGTTAAGGGCAGGGTGTTCTTTTTTTGGGTTAGGGGCTAGGCGCAGGGGTTGGGGTGAGGCATGAGAGTGGAAGATCGCCAGCAGGAGGACCCATACAATGCGACGTGTCCACAAACGATCCCTGCAACGTGTCACCTATCCATTTACAGACACCAGGTAGTTTTCTGCTGATCATGGTCTTGGTGAATTTTTGTACGCTTACTTAAGAATATTTGCGGGTGCACATGTGGGGCACCCTTGGCTATGGTAATGGGTTCATCAAACATGCATACAGAGTCCTACTGCCTCGGGTTTGGTTTCAATAGGGAAGACTTCAGCTTCGCAGGTTGGCGCAGGGAAGGAAGCATCCTCATGTCCCCACGCCTGAGGGTTGAGAGGTCAATCATTCCAAGAAATGGCCAGCGGGGCCTATACAGGCTTGTAATAGTGAGGGCACTAGTAATTATGCAGTATCATTACGAGTACTTTTAGTAGCAACATTTGTAGTAATAGCAAGAATAATGCTAGTCATGGTAATATGAAGAGTGATATTCATAATGATAGTACTAGTACCAGTCACAGTAGGAGCAGCAGTACAAGGAGGTACATGTAAACAGGGGTTGCAAAGGAAGTGTTGGTTTTGTTAGGTTTTGGGGCCGCCCTAGAATCCTAAATGGTATTTTGCCAAATTGAGATCCCAATATGAACCCAAGAATACTCTGATCTTTTGTAGGGATCCCGAAAGAGGTACCCCTAATGTTTGGAAATCCCACTGGTGATTAATGGGTTTAGCATGTATATAGGTAGTAGGGTGTTTCAGTGTAGTCGAGCAGGACAATTCACTTGTCATTTATTCCTACGAACCAAAATCAAGAATGAGCAACCTAAACCCTAAACCCTAAACATGCATCCAGGATTTCATCGATGACTACCGAAGCAGCCTGGCAAGGGCTTGATAGTGATGGGTTAATTTTCAGGATGTTAGATGTTGAGGGTAGTTTGTAAAACCCCTTGTGGATTGTTTTTGTCAGGGTCGTTAGATCCCGAAGTGGAGGGATGCGTGTTTTGCTGGATTCCAGGCTTCGAGTGTTGAGTGATATGAGGTATAGAGGGTATGAGGCTTGCAAGCTTACAGAAAGTTTAATGTTGTTGGACGGCGGGCTTACGAACAAACAATGTTGCAGACATTCCGGCATGATATTGAGGCCGATAGAAGGTTTCTCATCTTTGCTTTAGCTGATCAGTAAATGTACATAGATAGATACACAGTTTTTTTCAATCAGATATGTGTACACATTGGGTGTTTATACGTGTCCATGCATACATATATGTAAGTGCTTATTTTGCAGCCTCAGGAAACAGATTCCCACATCATCTAGGGCTCCTATGCAGGCAAACTTTTTTGGGAACATGTCAGGAAGTCCATATGTTGAATCGTTGAAATTACATTTACTCTGCCGAGTACACTGATGATGCAGGAGAATGCAGAGGGCCTGTATCGCACTTCAGTGCTTTCCCATTGGAGCGATCTTTCCGAGCCTGCACTAGCTGCTTTTGCTTCAGGGACGCCTTGAACGAGCCTTTCTGAGGCATATTCTGCAGTACAGTTCTATATGACCCTATACAAGCCTAAATAATGCGAAAATAGCATTCACTCTTTTTTTTAGCTTATCAGAGGCCAGATCCCAAGCAGGGCCGAGCATTTCAAAGCCCAACCTGCAGAAGTTTACAGAGTCCCCTTTTGTGGGAAGTACCAAATACTCATGTTACAGCCAGATGACAACCTGTATCTCTCCGTGGCTGTTGTTTTCGACAACATTTGGGTTTGATAATATATGCAGCTAGACTAGAGTGCCGACCCCAACGTGGCCCCGCCCCTTAAAGTCCTTCCATCCTCGCTGCCCTGCTAAGACAAGTTTGTGAATGCGACTGGCTCGTGGCAAGCTCAGCATGTGCCAGCTGATGGAACTCTTAATTCTCTCTGCAAGCTTCCTCTCAAATGTCGCTATCATGTAATTCATGACGTTGACGATGGTCAGGGCAATGCTGTTGGTTGTTCGCAGGGTTGGGCCCCTGACTCAGATTTAATCCCCTTTGCAGTAACAGCCACTTATGAGGCCCTTCGGACTGCTACTGCGTTACTATGTTTCCTCACCAGTCTCAGTGCGGACTTTTTGAGAGGACTTGGTTTCCCCAAGGCTCAGAACCGAATGAACTCGACCGCAGCAATACAACAGTATCAAAGGATCTCTCAGGTCATTATGGGACTTGATCAATGCTGCTGTAATACCCCATTTCCCTTGGATCAGATGTTTGTACCCAGTTCTTACCCTGGTTCGCATAAGCTTTGTGGCAGTTTCCTATACCATTTGTTGATCAGCTTCCATTTACCGCCCTACTCCATTAGGAGTCGCATCTGTAGCATTAGGCCTTGTTCCCCTAGGCTGGATTATTGCAACTCTATCTCATGAATTCAGCCTCACCATGTCATTCTCCAGATCAGCTCGGGACAGCACTCACATGCGCAATGGTATTGCCTTGCAGAAAAACCTTGTTTTACAGTTGCACATGGTGCCCATGATGCCACGCGACAATTGCAGAGAAGTTTAGCAGTCTGGATACCCAGTAAAAAAATTGGCATTCTTTGTATCCGGAACAGCAACACTGCAGCTGAAATGCACAACATAGTTTGTACACCTATCGAATTTCAAACCCTAAGCAAAGCTTTCATGTTGAGTTTCCAAAACAGGCGGTAGTGATATCACTGCGCACATTCCCCGCTCCCCCACTTTGCTGAGATCTTTTCAGCTGATCCGTGGAGGGGGCGCACCGAACAGGGTTGACGAGGGCCTCGGAGTCAAGTACTACGAGGCGAGAGGCTCAGGGTTAAAGCGTCAAGGAGTCCCGGGAGGTTCAGGTTGAGGCTACATGGAAGTTGCTGTGAACCTATGGTTGAAGAGTTGACGTAGCTCTAACTCTCTGACTCTGAGTGCATCTCTGAGTCACAACCTTCCATAAGCGAGCAGTTGCCCACCTTGCGCTGCTCAAAACGGTCATGGAGAAATGGTGTTTCCAACGAGGAGGAATCCCGTTTTCTGGCGGTCCCTGGATGAGGGATGATAGTATTTGGGCCAAAAAGTATAAGACCCCTACTTGTCTTTGTGGCAATGCCTAAGATCCATGTAGAGCTGTAGATTTCTGAGATGCTTTCTCAACAAATATGCTTGAACGAGGTTGAGAGCTTACACGTCAATGGACTTTTCGACATTGTTTTGGTTGGAGAATGACAGCAATGGTGCGTGACTTTCAAGTTCACAGGCTTGGCTTCTGAACTTTCTACCATGGAATGCCGCGGGGATTTGCACAAGCTCCCAGCAACAGTTTTACTGGATGGGGTCAGTAACCAAGACTACTGCCTTTTGAAAAGTGCTAGCAAAGGCTTCTATGTTCCTTGTAGGGAGGGTATCCCTTGCCGAGACATGTCACCAGTGAGGTCAAAGTGTTCGGAAGACTTTTGCATGTGCAGAAGGATCACTGTTGAAGTGATCTGATGCAAGTGCAGTTGACGAAGGTGGACATACCACAACATGATCAACATGAGCAAGCTTGTGATCAGCCTTGTTCCAAAGCCTTGAGTTGTCGCATGAATATTGGGTTATATTGGGATAACTGCTAGAATGTTGGGTTATATAGGGATAATGGGAAAGAAAATGGAAACTACAGGGATTATAAAGGTGATATAGGGGTTTTATAGGATTCATCTTTCATTCCAATTCCCAGTTTAGCCTGACAGACTTGGGGGCTGCGCAGTGCGAGGCCAGTGCAACAGCTGTGCATGTTATTGTTGCTAGGGTTTAGGGTTTAGGGTTTAGGGTTTACACAATGGAAACCCGTCTCCCTGGAGGTACGTGGGATACGCACCCCCCCAGAAAAGGCCCCAGCAATCCATTCCATGGCGATGCCACCCTGCATCTACTACATTGCTTGTTGAAAAATCTGCAGAATTTACGGATGAGCCAGTATGGGCTGCGCGGAACCCGTTTTCCTTTTTGACCAACTTTTCACATTCTTTCTGAACGACAGCTGCAAAATTGTAACCTCCTCTAAGCGAGGACCCCATCTTAATTAATTAGTCTAGGCCCTTTAAGCCCCAAATCCCAAACTGTAGCAACGGTTTCTGCCTACGAGTAGGCATCTCTTGACCCTGCATATATATATATATGTAACATGACACAAGTAAGGAATCACGAAGGGAAAAGGCAAAAGGTTGGTCCTGTTTGGGGGTTACCATATATATATATACACATTTCCCCATGCCGATTTCTGAGTACCACCGGAGCCGTGTAGTGCTCAGATTAAGCATTCCTTCACAATTTGTCTATCAAGTAGACTCCCCAGGCTCGCCCAGACTGGAGTCCTTCCATGGGGTTCTGTACCGTTTGGGTGCTTCTAGTTTCTAGGAGTGTAGCCCCCCATACTCGAAGCCTTAAACCCAAAGCCGTAAACCCTCAACCCCAAAGCCTCACCGTATGCATCAGGGTCCACGTGCCAAATCATTTACTTACCCCACAACTAGTGCTACAATCCTAGGCACCCAGGTATGAAGCACATGGACCCTCACGGTATCCTTAAACCCTAAACCTTGAATCCCTAAACTCTAAACCCTAAATCCCTAAACCCCAAATCCCTGAATCTTAAATGGCTTATTCTAGGTGGAGTACGTGGTGCGCACACAGCTTGGCTTTAGCTTCGACTCGCTGAAGACCCTGCACTTCATCACTACCTTCGGAGCTCCTGGGCAACGAGGGCTTGGGTTTAGGGTTTAGGGTTTAGGGTGTTTCAGCAGCCGTGAATCCTGAACCTTCTAAACCCTGTACATCCTTGTATATTCCCCTATACAAGTCAATCATGCCTGAACATATATATATATACACCTATACAACTTTAGGGTTGAAGGTTTGGTGTTTGGATTTAGTGTGGGGGTTGGGCGATTGCGGTTGGGAGTTTGGTGGTTTTTGGTTTCAGCTTTTGTGTTGAATGGGGCTTTCTCAAAACAGGGGTGCCCTGCCAAGGCCCCAAAGGCAGTGGGACTACAACGGGGACACAGGGCTTTTCTTTGAGCAGGATGGTATAAGATGGTATAGGGTGGGTTGTCAAAAGTCCTGTTTCTTTTTGCGCCATGAGTTTGACAACCCCAATATGGGTCAATGGGGCATGATCAGAAACCCCTAATGATGGGAAGGCGCCTCTTGGAAGAAGCCCAAGCCAAGGCCAAAACTACTAGTAGGAAGAGTAGGGCCCTTGCAGTTCTGAAGCTTGAGACATGCATCATCGTTTTATTATGGGGCACCGCTTGGGAGGTTCTTGGACTGGGCACTTTAGGCAGCTATCTCAGCAAATCTGCTCTTCGGAAGACGTGCGGTTTATCGGCACTTGCAACTAGGGCTCGGAGTTAGTTAGCTGTAGCAAAACGTCTGAGATAAGGCTCCGCAAGCCATGCCCCATCCCCGTGGACAGCACATGGGCAACCTTCACTCAAGCTTTAGAATTCAAAATAACGGTGCCGAAGGTCATGGCTCATGAGGTACTCCCCCATAAGACAGTGCCCTCCGGAATCGGACCCAAAAAAGGTTTAATGTGATCCATAGTATGGCCTTAGGAGCAGTGGTGGGGTTTAATATTGTCTCGGAGGGTTGCAGCTTGAAAAATCCCAGGTTGGAAAGGAACCTCGACTGCATGTGGGTTGGTATGGAAAAGCATTGTCATGCTTATAAATTACGTCTGCTGCTGCTGCTGCTACTGCTGCTACTAATGTCACCACTGCTATTCCTGCTACTATTGCTACTGCTATTAGTACCCCTGGTGTTGATGAAATGACTATTACTCCTACCTCCTTGGGCTGTTGCTACTACTTGTGTGGCGAGATTTTCGGTGTGAGGTTGAGAGCCCGTTGGTTCCAGGAAAGGGATACTCATAGCGGTGCAGACTTGAGCGATTTTTCAAAAAATCGATGTAATTTCTCAGCACGTTTAGAATCCCCTCAGGCTTCTTGTAATCTGCTTTGTCAAACCCTTTAGATGTCAAAGAGGCTGCACTCAAACATCTCAGTCTCAATCTCTAAGAAAGCTGGAGCTGTTATGCAACAGGCTTAGACGGGCTTACTGGGTAAAACTGTTGTTTGAATTGGCTTGCCCCATATTTGAGTTCCAGCAGCGACTTGATTCTTCAGGACAGTCCAATCAGACTGGAGGGTCAAAATCACGGTGTTCAGACTGGGTTGCTGTTAAGGAACTTAAATTGAACTACCATAATATGGGTATATCGGGCAAAACAGGGTTTCCATATTATAGTAACGTAACTGAAGTTCTCTAACGGCAACCCAGAAGAGTACGGAGGTTGGAGCTGAGGTTTCTAACTTCCAGTTTGAGCATAATGGAAAATGAAATGGAAACTACAGGGATTATATAGGGATTATAGGGTTATATAGGGTATATATTGGGGTTATATGGGGATAATGGAAAATAAAATGGAAATTATTATAATGGGCTATCAACTTTTCCAAGCTTGTGTCCATACACGCCCCTGAACAATGCAACAGGCTAGACCCGAATGCCTATTGTTTCACCCCAAACCTTTAGCTGGTTGAAGCTGTCACTTCTTCTCTTCAAGACCCAATGCAAGACAAGGTTATTTTGAATCTGTTCAGTTGCTTTAGTGTGGAACTGCGATATTTCGGAAGGGCCAGGATAATCTCGCAGGTATCGCTTGGCTTCGCCCCCGCCCGGTAATCGTACCATAATAGGAGTCTATACATATCAATATATATGTATATATATATACACATGTATACAGGGACTCCTCATACAATTGCCATTGTTCCGGGTGCTCACTATAACGTATACTTGGCGCTGCCTAAACTAGGTATTGATCTTTTGCTTCCATAGGGACTGTTCGGAGGCATGAAGAGATTATGTATCTAGACCCCCATAGTTTCTATAATCCCCATAATTCCTGTAGTTTCCATTTTCTTTCCGTTATCCCAATATGACCCTAATAATAGTGGAAATAAAAAGGAAGCTACTATAATTAGGTTATACAGGGAGTCTTCGAGCGGGCGCGCCAAGATTTGGGAGGAAGCTTAGGAGTTTGGGAGTATTCACGGGTTATATAGGGGATAATGGAAAATATAACGGAAAGTACAACGGATTATATAGGGTTTACGTATCTTAACTTCAGGATTTTGGGAGTACAGTCTAAGCTTATGTGGTACCTGAGATTTCCAGTAGAGAGTGAAAGCATCTGTTTTGAACAATCTTTTCCCGTTGATTCTGTGGAAAGCATACTTTGCTTTATTGTACGACCAATAGTTGGTGTCTTTCTTTGACTTCAGTTCGCCGGAAAGAACCAGGGACCGAAAACCTTGACTGCAATCTAAGCCCTAAGCCCTAGATCCTGAACCCTAAACCCTAAACCCTAAACCCTAACCCCTAAGCCTGCAGCCGAAGAGCCAGGCATGTCAAGATCATTAGCCTGCCTGGTGGGGATATAATCCCCCTTAAGTAGATAGAATATGGCTTTGGGTATATTATAATGAGGTCCCCATATACCCCATATTCTATCTACTTAAGGGGGACTATACTTAGAGCAAGGAGTTGTGGCATTTGCGAGTATAAAGGTGGACCCAAATGTAACTTAAGGCGACTTGCTAACTGGTGAACAAAACTTACACAAATTGATACTGTCAACCTGCTCCAGGGTGTTGGGTTTATGGTCCTTCTTGCCATGCCCATTATGTACTCGGAATCAAAATGGCACACATCCATTTGCAAAAACATTTGTTCAATCTTGGTTTTAAGATGTCAATGTAGGCGCTCCCCGAATTTAGTATAGTATGGTTTACCATATTGCAGCTCCCATTTTCGTGTATGTACACGCGACGCCCCCTTTACCGTTTCCCTGATTTAAGACATTGCCCAGCTCCTGCATGCCTTCGAAGGACTGCATCAATATCATCAATTGCCAATCCCTGGATGAGAAGTGGGATGAGGTGTGGCGAGGGGCGGGGTAGGGTCTCGAGTGAGAGTCGCTTATGAAAAATTAAACACGGTTTAGGGTCCATGATACCTATCTTCACTTACCTTCCCTGCAACTAGCCTGGAACTCATCTAAGGGTAAGCGTTGGTAATATCCCACATCCCGATATCCTCCCAGATTTTTCAGTGTAAACTGGTCCAGGCTTGAGAAGCTTGAGCTTTCCAAGGGTCACGGTTGACGGAAGATAGTCACCTGCCCCTAATAACAAAAGCCTGCACTCTCCCTAACAATGCAGGTTCCACATATACACTAGTGTCAATGTATGGTTGGGCAATATCTATTGTTAAGGGGCGTGGGATTTCACTAGAGGGGGAGGTGATCCCTAACAAGCGCTTCTATGCTCACAGTTTTTGTCTAATGCATTTTCGTATCCCTAAACTAGTCTGAACCTTTAACCCCAGAGTTCGTATGATCCAGCCAGCAGCTAGTTAGTCCCGATCATGGCGCGCCGACCCCCAAGCACGATTCCTAGGCAGAAACGAGCCAGTGGATGTTAGTTCCAGAATATCCGCTGCCCTGATGTTGTTGGTGTCGTACTTTGGAGATCCATGCAGCGTGCTCCAGAAAATTGAATCTTTGTTTTCGCACAAGACTGCAAAACACACTAGTTTAAATGCTCAGCTTACGGAAACCACAATCAGAATCAGATTCTAGTCTAATAATATACTATACTATACTATACTATACTATAATGTATTAAAACTACAGTTCATAGGTCGTGCACCTGATGGGTTTTACTTGCTTCTGAGCCGGAAGGACGAAGCCTGGTACAACTTTAGAAGGGAATCCCAAGAATCTCTGACATGGACTGGTTCTCATGCACACGCCGCAGCAGTCCAGAATCGGAGCAGTCCCAAGGGTCCCGGGCACATCCCGGAAGCGTATCAATCTGAGAGATTACCCTTTCATAGTTACATTGGGATCATAGTCTTTTTTGCACCTAGACTCCATTCCCCATGTATTTGTACCCCTAAACCCTAAAACCCTAA
>CAJNIZ010004758.1:56269-97850 GCA_905231905.1 Symbiodinium pilosum | reverse complement strand
AACCCTAAAACCCTAAACCCTACTGCAGGATGGCCCTGTCTTGAAGAAGGTCACGGAGTCCTTCACGGTGACGGGGATTTAGCGGGGCCCCACGGATTCCACTCCAAGGTGCCCTTGTACCTGCACAGGAGTATTTAGACTATAGTATAGTATATCATATTTCAGTACAGTATAGTAAATTATAGCATAATCTATCATATGATATCATAATCTAGTAGAGTATATTCTGTTTTACTGTAGGCTTTAGGTTGAGTGCTTGTACATGCAAAGTTGGGTTCAGGCTACTCTTCTGAGTTATGGTTCTCATCATTCCGGGCCTTAGGAAGAGATGTTGGCCAGCGATTGAAGTCAAGGGGACATCTCTAGGACCGCATCCTTACTCCCTCAGGGGAACTACGCTCCCTCAAATTAACATGAGCTATAGTCTAAACTCCTAGTATTTCTTTAAACAACCTTATAATACTCCCCTAAATAATCCCGTTTAGAACCCCGCGTGAACGGGTTTAGACTACAGCTTGCATGGAACCTCGAGGGGCCTTATCATAGCTAAAATCCTTTGACAATCGGCCTGTGTCCGGTTGAACATCTGTACAGGGGAGACCTTGGAACCCAAAAGCTTAAACCCTTAGCCGGTTCCTTATTGAGATGCAGGTGCTATGAATCTAAAGCTTTAATTTGGTATTACATTATAGTATATCATAGTATATCATGGTATATTTATAGTATATTATAGTAGATTATAGTAATTCCTTGAGGAGGGTAAGGAATCCGACTGCGTCACAAGCATGGAAGTGGCCCTCGCCTTGCCGGGTCAGCCATCAACATGTGTTTCACAGTTGGGGCAGTTTGAAGGGGTGTTCGGGATTACATGGCGGCTTTCAAAATTGTGGCTCCTTTTCGGGCCCTCATTCAATGCAGCCCCCGACATTTATGGAGCTCCACCGGGGGCTCACAATTATGGCAATCCTCCACATGGGATATTTACACTCAAGACCGCACCGGAGAGGTACCTCTCTGATTTCCTTTAGCTCCCAGATATGTGATGAAACTTCGAGCTTCCCGATTGCATGTCCGTCCTTGCAATTTGTATTGGAATCTTACTGTGGTTTCAGCTGCAAATAGAGGACTCTTCGATGATTTGGAGTTTACGGTTTTGAGTGCTGAGAGGTGAAGATTGGGAAAGCAAAGCTGCATTACCAGTCCCATCGAGCCCAGATCATGCAAACTGGAATTGCTGAAAATGGGAGGATGCCCATGCTTAGTGCTTCATGGTCATTTTTGAGCACCAAGATCCCTAGGTATCAGGATGGGAGAAGGGGTTTGGGCTGGTGGCTGTCCCGGTCTCTATCGCTTGCTGCGGCTGGGGTCGGACGCGCCTGTGTTGCAGCTAAACGCCAAAACTGCAGGATATAACAAGTTGCAGACGGCTGTTGCACCCCAGGCGCCTAAAAGCTGGAAATCAGGAATGTGGGAAGGCAGCCGCAAAGGGCCCCTTTCTGATCAGATCTTTAGAAGACCGCAGTTTATGGTGAAAATGGGCAACTCAAGATGAGCAGATGTGCTTTAAGTTGTGTTTGGTGGGTGCTTTTTGTGTGGACTACTCTCCACTTCATGAGGAAGTGCGGCCTTTTTCTCATGATTGGTATTCTCGGTCATTGTGCAGCAAGCATTGCGTTTCGAAGTATCGATCTCTAGATGCACCCTAAACTTCAAACCCTAAACAAGAGGCCTGCACTTCTAGTATCATTTTTCCAGGCCCGCACTCTTCCAAGGCCATAGGAAGACTGCTTTTCCATCGGACTGGCGACAGCAGGCCCATCCTGGGACTTTCTTAGTATTACAGATCCACTTTCGGATGCTCTACTAGCAACAACTGCATGCTAATCTCCATACACATATGCACATTGTTCTCACTTATCACTTTGGAAGTGCTTGGGGCTCTCTGGCACTCAGAAGTTCACTATTGTTAAGAAACTGCCGGCATGGTACCATTGGTCCCGTAGCGTACTTAATGTCCGTTTTGTGTTCTTCTTCATCATTAAAGAAGGCACGAGCATTTCGTAAATTACCCACCCAGCATAGGTGCAGGGCATTGGTGCAGTCCGCTGGTATGCCGTGATGTTTCACTCTACATTTTCCGGGAACATGTGCGAAAGGGGCCTCCCGCAGTAGCTCTAGACATCATGGCCATAAACCCAAGCCCCTGAATGCAAAAACGTGCATTCTTCCACAGTTCTGGCCACAACGTTCGATCCAACTTTAGATTGATGTTTTCAGAAGTTGGATATCCTTTTTTCCAGAGCTGCAATTATTAGAATCCGTGTTGCGACTTTCAAAATGGGACCCCAACTGCCGTGCGAACCCTTAATCCGGCACCCAGCAGTGGCACAAGATTATGTGACGCTTGTCAAATCGCTATTTGTTAGCATGTGTTGCCTTTCCTCCACTTTGGGGACATAAGCTTGGGCAATCTCCCAAATTCTCTGCTCGAAGACCTGAAAAACCTCATCGTGGTGAGGGTGTACACTGTTGGGGTTTAAGTTTTGGTGGTCCTATTCAATCAACTTGTATTTGATGTACGTCAGGCAAATATTAAATGTGTCACATGAGTCATTACAACCACTCAGTGATACTGTCTTTGCTGAGCAGCTTTGATTCACGGTTTTGGAGCAGCTGTCACAAGGGATTCTGCTCAGGGTAGTCTAGGATTTGGGAGGTTGCTTATGCTATGTTAACAATATGCTGGATGCCCAGGCATTAGAGACAAGTCTTACACGATTTTCAATGGCTGCTGTGGGAACAAACTGACACAGTAGGTTTTATAAACCGCGTATGAAGGCTTACTGCACGAGTGGCATAGAACCCAAGCCCTTAATCCTAAACCGCGTAATCGCGCGATAGGCCATCATGCACCACCCGCGCTCTAGAAAGGGCATCATGGCCACCTTTCGTGGCCCCCTGTACCTGGTGGAAGTGCTTTCTGCCTTGATGCAGCGTCCAAAAGAAGTGTAGGGAGATTGAGATGGGGTTTCGAATTTGGGGTTCAGGGTTTAGGTCCCTTGAACTGGTTGAGTTCAGAGTTTGAAGGTCACTGCTTCGCCGGGTCCCCTCGCAAAGGCTAGTTTCTATGTTGCATGGAATTGCTTCGTATGGTAGACGGGAGACATGTACAAGGGACCCTGTTTCTTAGAAAGCTACCCAACCGGAATTTATTGAATGTTGTTTCAGTGAGACCTTCTGCTTCTTACAGGCTTTTTAGTTTACGTAGCTTGTTGCGAAAGATCCACCGACTTTAAGTCCGCATCAAGAGGTGCTCTTCTGCAAGCAAACATGGAACCGCATATACGATATGTTAATTCATATATCTCTTTACTTCAAGCCTTCGCTTTGGGATTCCGTGTTATTTTTGTGTGGAAGCATGGCGCTGATGTTTTAGCCCCAAATCTGTCGAGCGTTGTACTTTTGCAGCCTGATGGGGGGCATTTTTGAACGACAGTGAATATCGTTCCCAGACTCCGCAAAGTATGGTCAAGTAGTCTGCACGCATTCTTCTGATTTTTCAGGTAGGCCTGGCAATGCTTGATAAGCATCATTGAGCAGCAAAGGCTTAGGGGGGTGGGTGCTTAACCAGCATGCCTCACAGGCGAGGTATAGGCAATGTGACCTAAACAACTCAAACAGTTGGATCTACCCAGAGGTTTGGTTTCTTCCAAAGTTTGTCCAGCTCTCCGTCTCACGAGCTGCGCTCAGGGCTGCAAGTCAGGGGCTATGGCCCCTGATGTGAGCTGTAGTCTGAATTCCTTAAATGGGGTTATACAGGGGATTATAGGTAGACTATTTTAGGGGTTATTTGATACTAGGAGTTTGGAGTAGGGTAGTGGTTGCCTGTACGTAGATGAAGACGCTTGAGATTTGTAGCCCTAGTCCCAAACAGACTCGAGCTTTGCTATACGGAGGCTCAGCTTTCGGAAATGGTCAACTCCCTGTTCATGTGCCGACGCATATACAGCTTCAAACGTAGATGTGCTCACAACTGGGATTTTGGTGCAAGATTGCGATCAGCCCTCGGACCCCTAAGACAGCAGCGCCGCAACGTCAAGGGCAGCTCATCTCAAAACCACCGAAGTACCGACGCACCTGAGGACTTTGCGGACCTGAGATCCCACGCAACCCAGTCATGGCACTGAAGAAGCCTATACCTTGCCCTTGTCTGATTTCGGCGGCGCCGCCTGAGACCTCACATAGTCCTGCAGCCCAAGCACCAAATCATCCGCAACTTCCTAAATTCTTAGTTTTGAGATGTCCTCCTTGCCGGGAAAGATGCTGCGGTGCACGGCTCTGCTGCTGGTTGCGCTGCGGGAGGTGAGCGGTGGGAGAATTGATCCTCCGTGCTTTGTAGGGACTGGGGGCGCGTATGTTCTCCAGGAGCCGCTAAACAGGAAATTTGTGCAGCTAAAAATGTGAGTCCCCTACGTCCTGAACACTCAGGTTGCAATGATGAACAAGTTATCAGTACATGATATGACAACAAATTAAGCATTACATCCTTCAGTCATTCCAACAGTCAGCTTCAGGACGAACACATTTCGCTCTTCAGCAAGAAGGGCTGTCGCGGCGAAATGGTAAGTCACCCAAATAATGGCTCTAAGTGCGTTACAAGTACCAGGTGTAACTGGGTTACAGTTAACGTGACCTCCAAGTAAGGGTTATGTTGGGCTCAGTCTCTCGGTTGACTGTTCGACCGTTTGAGGTCCAGCTAAATCCCCAATTGATGTATAGTAAGGAAGCATGCAAAGGAACCCTATACCAGCCCCCATGTTGCCTGTTTAATGAGGTTACATAGGGTAATATAGGGATCATACGTATTAGGGTTTTATGGGGTTATACAGGCATACCGGAGAATCAAATGGAAAGGACGCTGGACAATTAAATGGAAGCAAGGGTTATAGAATGGTTAGTTTTAAATATTTTTAGCATCCCTCAACCCTAAACCCTGTTCAATCACAACGGAAAGAAGATGAGGAGTTTGGTATCCTTAAGGGCCTCAAAAGGGCTCGCTGCTTGCCTCTGAAATTGCGACATGTATATAGCGTTTAGGGTTTACGGTGTAGGGTTTAAGGCATATACATTTGCGTATGTTTGCATATGTATATGTACATGTAAAACGGTTTCCACCAATTCTCCGGTGTATTTTTTTGGGTATCAGCATAAGGCGTATATTACTTTAGGGTCCATAAAGGGGCCCGCTATCTCATGGAAGTATATATGTGTACATGCCCCCCTGGCTCATCTTCAGCCTCAGGACACTTTTGCCTAGAGAGAGCCCTTCAGCCTGAACCATACAGCAGTTTATGGTTTCAGTTGACATTTGTGACACTCATATAAAAAACCCACCAATTAGTATGCAACTATGACAGTTCAACAGAATCTCAGTGAGGAAGAAGCCCTCATAATCTTGCAATAACCCAGGTAATCCCTACAAGCTCTACGTGCCCCCATGGGTGCGCTTGGCTAGCTAGTTTGTGGAGGGCAAATACCCTAAACCTTGTACACTTTCCCTACTCATGTCAAACCAACATGGACTGAACGTTTGGTTGGGGGGTAAATCCTCTCTTTCTGTGCCAGGCTAGGGCCGCTGTCAGCAAGGACGCCATAGCAAGTGTCCAGTGCGGAACTCATGGATTCTTAGCTCTGGGGGCCGTTGCAGGTGTGTTGGGCTAGGTGTGGGCTTTGTGGAGCCCTCAAGATTTGGGGTTGAGATTCTGCGGCATGTTGGCAAGCTAAGCGTTTGGCCTCGTTCACGGTAAGAACTCTTGCCTTTTTTTTTTTTAATGTAGAATGCCGCACTATGCAGAGAGAACTGTTTCCCATGTTTCCAACCCTCTGCCCACTGCTATTTACCCGCCTATTGTTACCATTGTCATTTTGATTAGTTTCTGTTGTAGTTATTATTGAGCTTCTCATTCTTGTTGTTATCATTACGTAAGAAGAATCGCAAGCCGAGCCACCTCAATTCCTCGGGTTTGCCGTTGAATTGGTGGTGTCAGTTTTGGTGACAATCAGGATGCCAGTATGTTCTTGTGCGCCGAGCGTAAGCTGTGGTGTTCAGGGTTTTGGGACATGATGCGCCGAATTTGCCAACAACAACAGCAGTAATAGCAGTAATAGCAGTAACAACTAGGGTAACAATACAGGATCAGTTTGTTTTGTTGACTGAAAAGCGTCTTCGACACTCAGCATCAGAAAGTTATGAGATCCACCTTGGTTTGTCGCTAAGTATAACCTGTCTTCCTGCTTGTAGCCCCACGTTTGACTACTTACGAGCCTCCCAGTCAAGCTGAGGTGCCAAGTTTGCGAAACTGCGGTCGAGGAGGCACGCACACTGCACGTGTTGCACGTGTTCAAGCACTGCAAGGAAATTAGTTACAGTGATTGGGCTTTCGGGCGGTGGAGTTATGGATTGTGATTGCGATGAATCCCCTCAATGCACAAAGCAGTGCATGCCACGACCAAAAAGAACAGCTTCATCAGTATGAGCAACTGGTGCTCAACCCAGAAAAGCATCTAATTTCACGCCGCCTGAGCACAGAAGTCCCTGTACAACGTCTAGAAGTGCCCTTAATCTAGCTATCGCAATAATTCCTGTATTTCACGGTAACGTAGCTTGACCATCATTGGCAGTGCTACCTGAGTATGCACAAATCCAGCTTGAAATCTGGACACCTTTACGTAGATACAGTCTAAAATTCCAGGGACTGTCATCAGTACTATGGGGACCCTTGAAAGGAGCCTTGATTCTGAAAGACTCCCTTATACTCTGAATGGTATGCTTCATCGATTTGAGAAAGACTCGCTCTGGTTTCAGTTGCAAAGGCCCAGATCAAGGACTTCATCACTTAGATACATGGGAATATTGGGTTATAGGGTTATAGGTTTGGGTTATAGGGTTGAGGGTTTAAGGGTTATAGGGTTTATAGGAAGTTCCTCTCTACTTCTTAGGTTCAACGCTTGCAGGTTTCTCTTCACGTTGCTGGTGCTTGGTAGGGAAAAATCGAAGAGAATCCTCATACAGCTCTTATATAACATACTCTCCTGTGAGGCTGACAACTTAGCCTCGGAAAAAGGCATACATTAGGTACTGCCCCCTTTAGTGACAGCCTACAGTAGCAATTCAGGGTTGAGGGCTGTATGAGACCAGTATAACTATTATCCAACTGTTACTTCGAGGGTCAGGGGGACTTGGTAGGTAGGTTAATCACCCCAAAAACCCATATAGCAACCCCAATCATCCCCATTATTAGCCTACTTACTAAGTGCCCCGGACCCTCCAAGTACTGAGTGGGGGCATATACACCCATACACGCACATTCTATCTACTTTAGGGGATTATATATAAATACAGTAGGACTATTATCCAACTGTTGCTGCATGCGGGCAGTCTCCAAGGCATACATTTTCGCCAAGGAGTCCAAGATTACGGGAGAGGCGCGGGCCAGGGATAGGCATGGATTCAGGGATTTAGGGTTTAGGGTTTAGGATTAAGTGTTTAGGGTTTAGGGTTGCTTGAGCCCGTATGTATCAGGGGTTATATTGGGATAATGGAAAAGAAAAGGGAAACTACGATAGTATAGTAGCGTATATGTATATATATATAGAGATTATATAGGGATAATGCAAAAGAAGTTGGACACTACAATAGTATAATAGGGTCTATATAGGGATTATACAGAGATAATGGAAAAGAAAATGGAAACCACGATAGTATAATAGCATAGACTTTGGGATTATAGAGGGATAATGGAAAAGAAAATGGAAACTACGATAGTAGAATAGGGTGTAAATAGGGATTATACAGGGATCACGGAAAAGAAAATGGAAGCTACTATTTCGGTTTAGGGTTTACAATTGAGGGTTTAGGGGTTCAAATCTGAACTCGCTTTTCAGTTAGGAATCACGGGTGCTTTCCGTTTAACAATTTGAGCTTCAGCTTCAAGCATGAACTTCCGTCTTCACGTTTTACGCCTGTATATGCCATGGTCTAACTCTTTAAAATAGTCCTTCTGGCGGAATCCGGAATCCCTTTACAAGCCATCTTCATAATTTTTTGCGTATGTCCTATGACTTACAGGTGCTCTTGCTAGTCAAAGGCCTCCAGCTGAAATGCAACGTGCAGTAGATTTACATTTATCTAAGTCTACGGTGAGTGCGTGATAGGTAGGTAGACAGATAGATAGACAGATAGATAGACAGATAGATGGAGAGACATGCAGCTTCAAGTGCACACGCAAAACATGGCATGCCATACAGTAGTTTTGTCATCTAATTTCAACCAGAACCTGAAGCCTAGAGTACAAGCAGAAAGAACAGCAAACATATGACTTTGTTGGCAAATGTCGACTTCTTGCCAAATAATGGAATCCCAGCATGCTCTAAAAGCAGACATCGGTCTTTATGACATCCCTTTTCAGCTCACATGTTCCTGCGGGTGTAGGTAAGATGTCATGTAGCGCATGGCGGGTAAGCAAAACCATAGCAGCAAGACATAGGGGGGCCGCACAAATTGGACCCGACACCCTCAGCCCAAAACTAGACACCTTGAAACCTCACTCGTACACCCCAAGTGCCAATTCACTAAACTCCCAATTACCCATCCTTATTGGTTCCTAGCAGGGAAGAAGGGAATATACCCTCTGCATAATCCCTATATAACATATTGCCTTATTTCCTACCAAGAACCAGTAAGCTTCAAACGCATACAAGGATGAGCTCGCCGACCTGGTTGACGGGCTCTGCTCTGTGAAGAAGAAGGAAGGGTACAGGGCTTAGATGTGTGCAGGCCAGAGGGTTGTAAGTCGGTTTAGGGTTTAGGGTTGTAAGTGGGTTTACGAAACGGAGACTGGGGATATACAGGTCTCGGGGTTTAAGGTCTCGGGTTGTGGCTATACTAGGATCATTGGGTGATTGTCACGTTGATATGGAATGCCCTGATTAATTGCCTCCACTGTTCCCTTATCGTCCCAAAAATATGCCAGTTTACTATACTCGAATGCGCCTCAAGCCATTACCGGTGTTCATTTACAATCCATTTACGTGGAAGTTTCCACGCAAGAGCAGTTATCTTGTGAGAGGTCCTTTTGAAAAAGACTCACCACAGTTGTGGTCAAGTTGTTGAGCTAGAGGCTTAGTGCAGCTTTTCCATCCCTGAGCTTCAGCAAAAGTGAGGTCTCTCTTCTCTCTTACTACACATGAAATTCTACCTTAACAATGGAGAAGCAAGTGGAAATGACCATGGAAAATTAGGTGGAACCCTGGGTTTATGTAAGCCCTACACCCTTAGGAGTTTTGCGGGCTGTTGTCTTGCTAATTGTTTTGACCTGGCGTTCCGTTCAGCCAACCCTAATTCACTCACCTGTTCTTCCGTGCCTCAGTTCTTCTACGTGTCCGGTGTTTGTGAGAACGTGAACCCCCCTATAGCCCCGGTTGAAAGGACAGTGGTCTTTATCAGCACGGTTGTTTTGTTTTCATGGTTTTTGTTTGGGGGAGCAAAATCAGCACGAGCTCTGTTGGGCCCTCACAACATTGTGTGATGCCTGAATGACCAATTGGAACTGGAAAGATGAGTAAAACGGTCCGCTAGGGGTTACTCATGGTCTGAAGTGTCCTGATATGCAAGCACGTGCTACTCTCACCACTGCAATTAAGTATTGCATACGCATGGCAAACTGCTGTTGCCCAAAGCCTTTCCAGCTACTGTTCTTGTTTGCCCTCAAGAGCTACAAAGTGAAGGTCCCCCACCGACGCCGCCCTCCGACAATGTAGGACTTTTCATGCAAATTGACCTTCCGCCTTTCAGGCAGTTTCTAAGGCAAAGCAGCCACGTTCTCCGAAAGCATCTCTGTGTAATTCTCATATATCCACGTCAACGATCATTTCAAAACACCAATGTGGCTCTGCCATCGCCCCTGATGTCCTCAAATGTACCATAGTCTAAACTCCTTAAAGGGGGTTATATAGGGGATTATATAGGGGACTACTATAGGGGCCATTAAGGGGGATACTAGGAGTTTAGATTATAGCTCAAATGAATGCCCACCTCAAGGCGCTGGGTGGCCAAGCTGGACATTGTTCAGGAGGCGTCGGAAACTGTGCTTGCTAGCGTTTGAGGAGCCTACTTGGAGGGACCCTGGAGTTAGGCAACACGTTATATCCCCTTAATAGGCCCATCATACCTGAATTGTAAGCCTTCAGAAGTACGTTTCTTACCCCATCAGTAAGCCTAGGTTTCCACAAAGTAGGGTTTGGAGTGAAGTTGTTTGGGGTGTGGTGCTACGGGATTAAGTGCCTGGAGTCGAGGGCTTTAAGTTTGGGTTTGGGAGGTTTAGGGTTCAGGGATTAGGGTTTAGCCCCCGCTCATTACTAGTGACCACAGGGGTATGGGGAAGGGGTCAGAAACCCGAAAGCCTCAAATATTCCTACTGTACCGCTTTTGCTGGGTTGAAGCATCCTTCCTGGTAATAGTAGGACAAAAGTAAGAGAGTAGTAATACTACCTGCCGCGTGGTTTTCTGTCCAGCGTTTGATGCGAGAATGGTACTCTTGCCGCAGTTCCGGGGGGCCGAAAAAGACGTGCTCCGTTTTTTAGGAATGTTGCAAGACGTGAGGTTTTGTGGCTATTTCGGACGTAAAGAGAATTCGTACAGAAAAAGGTCCAGGAGGCACGGAATCCACTGTAATTTGCAGTATTTTTGGGCTGTTTGAGGGTAGAAGATGCGTTTTCGGGGGCCCCCGAATTTCAGGTTATTTAGGTACTTGAGGAGACAGCTCTCCTTTTTTCTTCTCACTTGCTGAGGTTCTTAAGGCGCAAGACGGTTGCTTCGTACAGGTCCTAGCCTGTGTTTTGCCAGTGCCCCTTATAGCTGCGTGCGTACTGCCACAAAGACTAATGGGAACTATCCTTGGATTGAGAGGAACGATCCTTGGACTAATGGGGCGATGAGCAAATTAAATAAGAACTCCTCACCAGCTTGGACTGGTGGTGCGTAGCTTGGATTAATGGGAACGACCCTTGGAAAAAGAGGAATGATCCTTGGACTAATGGCCGATGATTATGACGGTTTGGGCATGGATGCTCTGGTCACGGTATGTCTTGGAACACAGACGGAATTATGGTTGGGGCATGGATGCTCGGCTGACTGTATGCTCTTGGAACGCGAACGTGTGAAATGTAGAAAAACGTGGGACAGTAATCCACGCGCCCGCTAATACTAGTAATCGTATCCATAGTAGTAGTAGTAGTAGTAGTCGTGGTGGTGGTGGTGGTGGTGGTGGTGGTGGTGGTGGTAGTTATCGTGAGAAAGGCGTTTAGTAGAGAATGCAGGGAAGAGGGCTTCAAGGATTTCAGTGGATGACGCTGCTGGGTCTGAAGGAAGTCGTGAAGACCTTGTGAGTAGCGTTTTTTGGTGGTTGAACCTAGTAAGATAATATTCCTTATAGAAATACTATGCCCAAAAGGAGGATATAATCTTACTCCATATTGGGTACCATAGTATCCCCAAATAAAGTACTACTCATGTGAGTTGCCGGTTTCTCAAAGGGGGGTGCCATGCAATGCCCGACCATTCAGGGTCCTACGGATATAGGTCGCCATTTTAAGGGGGTTGTAGAGGTGCCCATCTATTAGGACAATTCTCGGAGACTCGAATTTCCCGTGCTATTTTGCAATTGGGGCTCGGAAAGTTAGACAAGCTGTATAGCAATACAGCCCTGCTGTTTTGACGTGTCACTAGCGCTGTCCTGTGTCGGAAGCCGCATGGGGCTTTGTGACGTAGCATAGAATGGTTTCCTGTCATAGTACCTACAGCCTTAGCTTTCTGGCGGAGCCCTTGTTTCTCAAGGCCAGAGAGCACGCAGGTCCATCATCTTGACGTCACGGAAAATGCGTCTGGCTTGTCAATCACACCGCGGAGTACCCAAGAAATCCCAAGAAGGAAGCGTCACGACCGAGAACATACCACACCATTGTCCCTAGCCTTCACCTCTTGCAGCATACCTTGGTACCAACAAGGACCCAGTTTTGCAATCAGACCAGCTGACATTCAAGCGTCAGCTTCACATTTTTGCTAAACTTCTGTACCGGCCAAATGCGTGTCATGGGTTTGAGCTTGTCAAGCGGGTCCAACGTAGGTACTGTGCTGCCAACTGTGGTGCTGACTGTACTCCCTTAGGCGGTATGTGTCCTGGCGCTATCCCCTGGGAGTTTTTCAACACCAACGTTGCGCAATCCCTCGAGAATTCTTAGATCTCTGATAACCCCCGTAATGGAGCAACCTTAGTACTTTTAACTGGTTTTGAGGGTGTATCATGTCAGACTAGAAGGAGCAAACCTGCCTTTAGTAGGAGGTGGCAACATTACCGATACGTTTCTGTAATCCTTCAAGAGCTATAGCAACATGCATCAGAGACCCTATTCCAATCATGTACACTAGTCATTCAAGTTTCTGCACCCCAGTACCCCTCCGGGCACCCACTCGAAACCCTAAGCCCCCCAATATCCAAAATCCGTAAAACCCCTAAAAAACCCTAAACTACCAAAACTCCCGAAACGCAAGACCTTGAGCCCAAGGTAAAATTTCGTATCTCCATTCATCCCTGTACGCGGCGTAAGTCCCCCCGTCCCCAGCCCTGGCCTCCCAAAAACGTGAACAGTCTCAGGGACAATGGGTGTCCATGTCAGCATCCTCTCGTAACTTTCCTCGTCAGGCCGCAGAGGTGCCAGTCTCGTTTTTGATGTAACAGATTTCAACAGTACCGACATTCACAAGGATGGTGGGTGCCTTTGTCACAAGTCGCGCAACTGTTATAATTTCTGACGTTGCAGATCCCAAGCACGCCAACAGTTGCAGGGATGGTGCATGTTCCCCACCACACGCGCGACACAGGCGGAGGAAAATCCGCCAGCAAAATACAAGTCTTGATGTTTCATGGTGGCAGTCAATTACCGGAATGCTGTCAAGTGTTGGACATTAAGCCGGCACATGCCAGCACCATACCATTGGGGGGCGCAGGGTTGCAGCCGTGGATCAGACATTCATTTTACTATCCGTAATCAATTACAAACAGTCCCAACATGAACCGTAGTCCTATTCCGAGAAATCTCGCCATTGCCAGCAGGACCCTGGCGGCCCTTTGTCTGTAGAGAAGCAGGCCTGAGGGTTATGGGACCCAGGGCTCAGGTTTTACTGGCAGTATTTCCGGATTTACGGCGGTGATTTGGACATACTAAGATTAGGGAGTGCTGTGCGCAATTTGGGCACGTCACCTGGGACTTAGGACATATTGTCCCAGTGGCCGCCTCGTAGAATTGTTTGTATTGCTCAATAGAGTTCCAGGAGAAGGTATTGATTTGGTATGGTTGAGCGTCCAAAGCAAGCTCGATATTATGCCTCAAACGCGCTTGGTTGAGTTTCTCCTGGGCGTGGAGTTGTACATGCTTGAATGTGCCAGAGTGACGAGGGAGCAAGATTACATTCTGACACTTTTTGTTGGGCCCCTTTAAGGCCCAGTTATTCTAGAGCTAGGCCTGGCCAAAGCTGGTCTGGCCTGCCTCATGGTCCACTGCTTCCAGGTTCCCGATCTATGTCTGTCCCGTGGTGATGGTTTGCTTCGAAGGTTGCTGCCGGGACGACTAGCTGCATTGCCAGAGCGGCCAGTCGAGCTGCCGCGATGTGCAAATCCCGGTGGCCGCTGCGCTGTTCTGGTGGTCAGCCACCGGTAACCAACCGGTTTGCGGTTGCTGCAATGTGGCTTGTCCAGATGTCTCTTGCTTTAACCTCGATCAGCAACCACGGCCCAGAACGCCGCAAACTGGCTTCAGCACGCGGTCATTCTTTTTGATCGATGATGAATTATGTCGAGGACCCAGGTGCGGCCTCAAAACGACAAAGCGCAAATCCGAATCCCACCAGCATTATTGGTGCCATGTTGGCCATCCGGACACTGCATTTGGTCCCACCGATGGAGCGACGAAGGCCATGCGAAATCTGTGTTTTTCGCGCACGACAAATGACCGTGCTGGGGTATGAATGCACACGCATTTAAATGCACATCCGTACATGTATGTAGTACGGAAATGAAAATTTGAGTGTGCGAAGATGCATGTTAGGGATGCGCAAATGTGTATGTTTGCGCAAACACATGCGTGCACACGTAAACGCATGCGTGCTCGGGCACACACATGTGTGTGCGCAGAAGCATGCATGCATGCATCAAGATGCCCTTAGCAAGTGATCATTAATTCTGGTCCTTGATGAAGTGCGTTAAGCACCCACACATAACTTCAAAACGATAGGTTGCAAATCGAAAGCAAGCCGAAACCGGGCCAGCAATGCCATCGGCTATCACAGCAGCACAGTTTACCCCCGACGGAGCAGCGCAGTCGTTGGCATATTGTGTGAATTGCGTGTTCTGCTCATATGATGAAAGGCAGCTTGCGTATGCATGGACATTATTTTGCACGCGCGCACACACATGTATGAAGGATGATAAATGAACGTCAGCGCGCAACCAGATGTATGCGCATGTGCACAGAGGTTTATGCATGTGGCACAACATGTGTGCACACAAGCACGATTGTGTGCGCACAAGCATGCATGCATGTGAGCTGGAATATTTAAGTGTGCGAATTGCTGTGCTTGAGTATGCAGGCAACATATTTGCATGCGCACGCGCATGTACACCGGACGAGACATGCACATCTGCGGGCAAACATTATTGCTTGCCCGCAGAGGAGTATGTTTGTACATGCACATACCCATGTGCACGGACACGGAGGTTTACTCGTGTACGGGCAGACGCGCGTTCGCATACGCAAATCGAGTTGTGCGAGCACACATTGATATGTGATTACATTACACAGGTGTGTGTGGGCAGACGCAGACTTGGCACGCAGGCATGCGCACGCGCATCGCGAGGCTTGCGAATAGACGCCGGTGGTAGCTGAACAGTTTTGTAGAGTTTTGTTTTCTTGTTGGGTTTTCTTTTTGTTCGCCCGTACGTGTATATTCATGCGCTTGTTGGTTGGTGTAAATGTACATTCATGTGTGCGGGGGCACACACATGTCTGTGTGCGCAGCGCAAATACGCATGCGCAGCCACGAAGGCATGCGCAAATGCCCATGACGTTTCGCCAACGCACTGGTATGTGTGCACATACCGAATTGGATTCATCAGCTTTATGCGTATATGCATTTGTGCTTGCTCGAACCTATTTGCGTGCATTTTTCGAGTATTTGTTGATGTGCATCTACATACATGTGTGCGGGCACGCACATGTATGTGTGCACAGGCACGCAGTGATGTGCTCATGCATGTTAAGGTGTGCGAACACACAAGTTAGATATGCATGTTTTATGCGCGTATGAATGTGTGTTTACTCGAGTGTGCTTGTGTTCATTTCTATCTTTATGTGTTGATGCACGTGTACATGCATCTTTGTGCGGGCGCAAATGTCAATGTGTGCTAACAGACATGTGTGCGCAGGCACGCAGGCATGCGCACATGCATATCAAGGCGCGCGAGCGCGCACACACCGGCGTTTGTCCATGTGGTTCACTTTTTTTGTGGGGTTTGTGTGTTTATATCAACCCTTATGTGTACATATTCGTGCGTCCGGTTTTTCATCTAAATATAGACAGACCGATGTGTACATGGGCATAGCCAGGCAGATACGTTTTCTTTGGTGTGTAAAATAGCCTGCATACATGCCTCTGTTTGCTGATGTAATTTCATACGCCTGTGTGCGTGGGCACACACATGTCTGTGTGCACGCACAGACATGTGTGCGCACGATCGCAGGGTTGCGCACGTGCGTGGTAACGCGTGCGAGCACACATACGGGCGCATGTACATGTAGCAGCTTAGATAAGTGTTAAAACCAATGTTCATTTATGTATTTTTTTGTATTGATGCAAATGTACACACATGTGTGCAAAGGCACACACATGACATGTCCACGCGCACGCGTGTGAACATACACACATCCGAGAACCGTGAACAGACGTATCGCCACATGTGTACGACTGCATACAAAGCCACAAGTATTTTCGTACATATTTGTGTGTGTTCATGCCAGACTTTACGTGTGTATACATGTCGATAATTACGTTTAAATACAAATTTGCACGGGCAGCACATACTTGTGTCTTCTCGGCAGCACATGGGTGCCCACGAGCATGTGTTGATGTGGGACCACACCTATGTATCTATCTGTTTATGCGCACGTATGGCAGCATTTGCGCTTACTTGTTCCCATCCACGTTTTGCACACGGTGGGGGCTGCGGGTGCACATGTTTACGGTTTTGCGGGTGAAGGATATGTGCGGTTCTTGGTTCAGTTTAGTGGGATTGAAGAAGCAAATCCGGTTGGGGCGCATAGGGGCATGGTCGCATTGGATTTGGGGAGGTAGGTGGACACCATGCGTGAACCAAACGAGATGGGTTTCCAAGATTCAAACATAACAAAATCGGGCGTCAGGATACGTGGTTATCACCATCTTACCAAAGTTTTCTGAAGGAATTCGATTCTTAGTCAGTCAAGTCAGGTCTTTACCAGTGCAACAGGGCAGCCCAACCACTCCAGTGCACGTGTCCGACAGGATTTGATAGGGCAGTGCAAAAGCGAGTGCACAATCGTGCAAAGGCACGGGGCTAGTGTGTCGAAACACAGTTATTCGGGGTCTGCCAAGTTTGAAGTTAGGATAAGTGGAGGATGGGGTTTCAGTTGGGGGATTTTGCAATGACAGTAGGCAGATGAGAGAATGACGGATTCCCGTAGAGGTGTCAGAATTAATCCATGGTAACTGTACACATGCCACTGTCAATGTTCCAAAATGTTCTAAGAATGCTCACCACTGGCACTGATTATTTTTTAGGGGCTTCCCCGGGCAGCTGCTGTTGTATTTAGCCGTTTAACATGATTGCCTTTTATTTGACAAAAAAATGTTTCCGCCATTCAGCAATCGATTTAATTCAACATGACCAAACAAGTAGGACTACCAACCAGACCAATAGTTGCAGTAGCTTGTACGAAGTTGGGCGTGTTTTGTTAGGCGTTTCGGCTCTTGGTCTGGCTGTGTTTCAAGGTCGGATTTCCTGCGGACTTGATTCCACCGCGAGTTTGTTTATAAAAGTGATATGAACTCATATGGCCAAAGGTAAATTCAGACTTGGCAATGAAATTTCCATGGGGGCTAGATACCTTCTCAAAGGAGGGTTGCGATGCTAGGTTTCATGCCATAAGTTGCAGGTTGCAGTGGTGCAGTGGCAGCAAGTGTTTTGCTTGTGGGCTTGGATTGGTGTCGTTTTGTTGCTGTGCTTCTCAAACAATTTCTGGGTGCAGACTGCCTAAGTGCTTTTGGATTTGTTTCGTTGGGTTACATGCCAAGAAATGGGCAACGTTGCCGCGTACTTCCATGCATGGCCTTGATTCTCGGATATTTTCATCAACATTTGCCAGTGCCCTGCTTGACACTTAACTCCAGACCGAAGCCCTTGAGCCCTAAGAAGTCCCAACCCACCACATTTGCAACCTTTGGATCCACGAACCTCAAGCTGGACCTCCGACTTGGAGGTTCCTGGATAATTTGGTTATGTGTGGGTGTTTGCAAGTGCTATAACTTGGGGGTGGTTACTTGTAATCGCAGCCATCCGATTGGGAAGCCCATGCAGAGCTACACCTGAACCTCTAAGTAAAGTCCTAGATTGTCAACCTCAGCTGCAGAGTTGAGTTATAATTCTTTTAACTACACGGCTATCCCAAAAACCTTCTTGAAAGTATGTACCCAACTGCAGCGGATCCTATGTCTCAAGAAAGCTGCGCCCAGGGCCTGCCAAGCTTCTTTGCGAGGCGCGTGTGACTGCCAGAGAACTGAAAGCCTTTAAACGAAACAACGCACGTTGCATTTGGCATTTAGCATTTTTGCGATTGATCTGGGACATTCACCAATACGTGTAAGGGAATGTTCCTTCATTAGAGGGTCTTGAGCTTCTGTGTTTCGTTCGGGAATTTAGGGTCCAGGCTTGAGGGGTTCCTGATGTGAGCCCCAAATCAATTAAGAATTTTTGTAGCACTACTTATAGAGAAGAAGGGGTCTGGATGCCGATGTTCTGGGTATTTAAAGACAGCCAAGCATCAAAAGACCTCGGGCTTTTTATGAGGAGCATCGCAAAGGGAAATGGAAACTATCATTGAGGGAAGGAGAAATCAGAAGGACCCGTGTATCCACAGACGATTCTTGTTCAAGGCCATGTCTTGGGCATGTCTTTCGCATTTGGATTCGACTGGTCAACTTCACTAAGCTCTGCCTCAAAGATATGGGTGGTTGTCAAAATTATGGTCCCTTTTTGGGTCCCTATTATAGTACGGCCCCTAATATGTAGGGTACCCAAAAAGGGACCATAATTTTGACAACCACCCATATGACTGGGCCTGACAAACTTCTGCAACGGGGCACCTGAGCCTGAAAGGGATGGGGTAGCGAGGTCCTCATCAGCCGCCACCGAACCCCTTGGCAGCAAGCTTCATGTGGTAGTTTCCATAAGTACAGGGAGCCCTAATGCCCTAATATAGACCCTAATATTAAAAAGCTTATTGTGGGGGACCCCCAAAAGAGTACTCCTGATTTTGGGAAACCCCCAGGTCAAATGTAGATTTGAAATCAAGCCCAAAACGAAACTTTGGCTCAGGGAGAAACCCTTCCCCTACGCTCCTTCAAGCATGAATCCTAAAAAGAAGGTTACACCATGGTTCCATGTTTGCCTAGAGGAAGGCATTACCCCCGCAGTTTCCCGTCCCCTTGGACTTCAAACACGTACAGTGCCTTCATATGCATATAGATATTTCTATTCATATCCCCTAGGCGCCTAACCAACCCAAAGCCCTGGGCTTGATTTGGATTTCTTACTTCATCACTGTTATCATTTCTTTGTAATTGTGCAATAACGACTACTATTATTAATATTTCTACAATTACTCTTATTGCTATGGTCATTATTCAGGCAAGGAAGACACCTTAGCCTCCATGTTGCAGCTGCTTGGGCTAGAATTTGAGAAGGGGCAGAATAACGAGTTCCGTTGATGGCGTTGCAAGCATTTTTTGAGGTCTAGGCTTTAGGGGTTATACAGGCGTGTAGAAGCTTGAATAATCACCAACATTATTCTCTAGCAGTCCCTACAGTAGAATACTAGAGAGTAATCACTGTTGAGGCCACTGCATTATGGAGGTTATCAGGGAAGTAGGGGGGATTCTAGGGGGTTTCTAGCGGAGCTTTCAGCTGCTGCCACTTGGGCAGGTACGGTTTAGGATTTAGGGCCCCTAAACCCTAAACCCTAAACCCCAATTGGGGTGGGTTATGTAGTAGAGATTATCAGGCAACTTCGGGATATTTCCGGGAGTTACACGGGGCGGATGGTAGAAAGCTACACTGGAGGCTGTGGAACATTGGGTTATATTGGGATAATGGAAAATAAAATGGAAACTACTATAATGGGATATATTAGGGTTATATTTCGCTTATATAGGGATAATGGTCCTTAATACAAAATCTTTTGTGATTCTGAGTTCATGGTTGCTGGGCTTCCTCATGGTACGGAGGACAGTTCCTGCCTTTTCTTGTCAGGCGGGGATCCTCCACCGCAACAAAGGTCAGCCTTTCCATGAGACATTTTTCTGTAGCTTGGTGAAGCCCAAGCAGTTGCTGGTGATGCTCCATTAACACCGAAAACAGAAACATTGTTCCAAGCGCATAGCTTCCTCGTTCTCATGACCCCTACGTGAGGGGATGCGACGACACCTAAGGGCTTTGGTCAGCCCTTTGCGCCTCCTTCTGCCTGACAAATATGGGTGGCTGAATGCAGTTGCACTGCTTGGGTATGATATGCTGACAAATACTTTACGTGTGTAGGGTGCAGCCAGCAAGATGTGGGGGGGACAGTGCGCCATCCAGCGAAACAGGGTGCTGTTGCGAAATAGTCAAGCCCTGGCTTGAAAAGTGTCGTTGGCTATGGCAGGGCAGACAAATTTTGCATCCGAGTTCCCAACACCGGCGATGTCCAAAAACCACGTGCCAGCGCGCAAGGTCCAGGGACTAAGTATTTGTAGATTCTTGAGAGAACGCAGCAGTCGGACTCCTGATATTTTCGAGGCCCCAAAAGCCTCAACGTGAATCCCAACCCTTACTCTTCAGAAGCCCCCATCCTCAACCCCAAACCCTAAATCCAAGCCCCAACCCTACCTAGCCTCTAAACTAAACAAGAAAGTAGTTTCCATAGGATGGGGGTCCCTGTCGACTATCGAAGAAAGCCAGGGTTTGGGTTTGAGGCGGTTTAGGGTTTAGGGTTGAGGCTTTAGGATTTGGGTCTGGAAGGATCTATGACTTCAGCCTCGGATCAAAAATCGGGCAGTGCACTACAGAAGATCCCCACATTCAACTAGCTGTAGTCCTGAAGTACATACTGCAGTGATTCCGTGTCAAGGACGTTTCGGGCAGGGTACACTAAGGTACAGGAAGTAACATGCAAGTCATATTGATTTCAGGATTGCATTCCGGTCACACCACTCGGCGGATTGGCAACTACGTAGCCAGAACTTTTGCACCGGCCGCAACTCGTGGGTGTCTCGAGGCTTGTTGAATGGTGGGCCCGGTACCGGTAGACTGCATCGAAGTAGAACGACGAGATACAATAGTCGGATTTGAAGTCCCTTGAACCCGCAAGCATCCCTTTTTACGCCGTGTATGTCTTATGTACACTTTGTAGGCAGGGGGTTCTTCAACACATCGTGCATGTCGTTTGGACCCTTACTGCCAGGCATCCTAAGATTATTGAGACCTGCGGAACCACGTAGCGTCAGCGCAGCCCCTTGCTCCAAACAACAAGCCTACACCAGATGGTGATTGGCATAATTTGGTACTGTTCTTTGTTGTTTCAAGGAGGGGAGGGAGTTTTTTGTTGAACAGCATGACTGGGAGAATTCCTGAAGCCGAAGCCCAGACCGCAAGCGCGTGTAAAGAGGAAGTAGGCTGGGCTGCTGTTAAGGAACTTAAATGAAGTTAAGGTATAATCTAAGGAAAAGGGTTTCCTTATTCGAGAAGCTTAATATAAGTTCCATACTAGCAACCCAGTAAGAAAAGCCTTTGGGTACCTTGCTTCGGATTTATCAAAAATATGAGTTTCTTGTGGGCTGGTAGGAAGAACTGCGGGAATATGGAGCTCATTGTGTGTCGAATGGAAACGTTATGGAATGGACGACAATTTTTTTGTTCTCTGTACATATCTATAGTCTTTACAGTAATGGCAAAGTCCTGTTGTAAACCCTAAACCCTAAACTCTAAACCCTAACCCCTAAACCCCAAACTTCAGAGATGAAGCCCTAAGCCTTGAGCCCTGATAGCATGGAGCTTCACCTCCACCCACTATTACTGTTATCACTATGAATTATTAGTATTCATATTAGTATCACTATTACAGTTACTCTCTGTACGCATGATGAACTTTGGACCTTCCACTCCAAACCTTCCCTGCGCCCTGAGCCCAAGCGTTCTATTAACCACAAGCCCGAATAAAGTCCCCAAAACTCCCCAATGCATGATGCTATTCTATTGAATGCTCAGAAAAAGGGCCCTAACTTGCGGAAGACCCCAAATCGCGAGATCCTAGCGTTCTTCCGGGAATCAACTCAGGAGTACTGCAAGCACAAAAAAGATGAAGGACAAGGCAAAGCGCGTTAATCTGCCAAGCATTTTAGGGCAAAGGGGTTAGGTTTACTAGGAGTCCCCCCCTACTACCCTCAAATCAGGTCTATGTAGGTTGTTTTTGTGAGTGGTGAGGCCCCCTTGAAGGTACTTGGGGGTTAGGGTGTACGGTTTAGAATTTAGTGTTCTAGAGAGGCAATGGCACAATATACTTTCACGTCAACTCTTTGCCGCAATGCTTGCTCAACATATTTATCTTTGCATTCTCCACCAAGACTTTCTGCGGAATTGGAGGGTACTCATAGACATGTTTCATTCTTTGTGTTTATTTGGTGCTTTGGCCCCTTTTTGTGCCATCTCCTTATTTGGCGGATACATTATCAGTCTTGTGCTTTCTTGAAAACATATCTGATCAACAGCTCGTTCGTGAGGCTTCCTTGGATGCCATGGTTCTCTCTTCGCAGAATGAATTTCAATCTCATAGGATTGTAGAAGAAGTTGCTTCAAGACTTTGTGTGACATTGTCGGGATAGCATCCGCACGCAAACGCAAACTATTGGCGACTATTGGAGCTACCCGGAAGACCCGTGGATAAGTATCAAAAAGTTCTCGAATTTATCCTCATTACTGTTGCTTTTTCCAGCAGCGGTGGTGGCATTGTTTGCCTTCCTATGCGTACATCTGAATGTCCGCTTATTGATATGCCCATGCTCTCCCAAAGGGCCAAGCCTGAGGATGCTCCGAATTCCTCAGGTTCACTCTTTTCAGGACAAGGACCTCACCTCCTTCCTATAGCCGCAGTTTCTGTAGTGCGGATGACATTCAGGTAGACGTTTTTGCTAGAGCCATTTTTTGCTGTGTGACAATGGTCATTGTCGCGTAGATACTCTTTCAGGTCAACAATTAATGGTGCTTCTGCTTGTGAGCGAGTATGGCACCAGCAGCCGAAACTGCTGGTGTTCTTAAAGCAGTACTATTATTACTGTTACTATCTGCCCTCAGCTGTCAGAACCCAACCTCCCCCGAACTTCAAACGCAGGATGCGCTGTCTGTATCTTCTTGGCAGGGCTGCAAACTTCCTGGAATCCCTACAGCCATCCGAAATCTCGATTCTTCCTGTCACCCTTACAGTCCTCATCACGCCAGACATCAACCCATAATGTAGTGGCCTAAACAGTTAGTTACCAATATTATCGTCCTGGATTCCTTATATAATTCTGGTATAGGGTACTTCAAGTGGACTTCAACATGATATTGGTAATCATCTAGGCTTCTACAATATCCCTAAACCTCCAACCCTGAACAGGTCTGCAAAAAGACCTGTGGGAAGAAGCGGCCGAAGATGCCGGACTGGCGCCTCCATTTCATGTAGAAGTGTTTGGGGTTCAGGGTTTGGGCTTAGGGGCTTTGGGTTCAGGGTGCTTTTGAAGCGGGTTGTAGCGAGTGTGCTGGGGTATCTGGGGTTAGCATAGAAGCTTGAATAATGAGGTAGATCATCTCGTGTAATCGTCGCATTCTTGTGGGGACTGTACCTCGCAGCACCAAGGTAATCTTTAGGTGCCTACGCTCGTTCGGCTGCGGGTTTGTGGTTTTCGCAGTTTCAGGGAAAGGATTCAGGGCTCAGGGTCTTTTCGGCAATTCTGTGGAGCTAGGTGGGAGTATGATGGCTTCAAGTAGAGTTACGTAGGGTCATATCCCCTGTGACCCTCTCTGCCTGCCCCCAAGTTCGAATCGAAATCCCTTGATTTCCATGTAATTTGTCATTTCCTCCCTCATTTGAGTCTCCATTATTCTACCCAAACACACACACACACTCTCTTTCTCTTTCTCTCTGTCTCTATATCCCAAAATACCCTGTATATGACCATCCCTGACTCCTGTATAATCCTTATATAATCCCTATAACTGCATATATCCCCATACATCTTCAGAATTCGCGCTAAGGAAGGATGAGCCCTTCGAGCCCAGGGACCAAAAGGAGGCTTAAGAGCTCGAGTTTTGAGGATTTTGTTGTTTAGAATTAAAAGGAAAGGATGGAGGTCATGTGATTTTCTGGGGTCCTTCTTATCATCATCTTGTGAGGCCTGCTTTAGGGTTTGTGGCTGAGGTTTTGGAATGCAGAGTTTAGAATTTGGGGTTCGGCCTCAGGAAGGATTTGCAGGTTTGTTGAAATCATGTAGTGTGATTGCTTGGTGTTATGCCGGGGCAATGCAGAGCTTCGTGCTTAAGGATCCGGGGAGTGTTTCTGAAGTTCAAGTGCAAGGTGTTCGGGGTGACTGTTGTTATTGTTGCAGGACAAATGTTCGCCAGACGAGATGCGGGTGACATGTCTAAGGGATTGGCAACCCCTCTCCGCCTAGACTCCTAACAGAGGCTCTCCGCCAGAAACTTCATAACCAATTAGTATAAAGTCATTGCCGCAAATTAATTCTTCTGCCACGCTGGCCAAGTGAGATGCTTTCCGTGCAGCCAAAGAATTCTACAGACCGTCAGAATTTCATCGCCACACACGTGTGGCAGCGACGTGGCAAAGCTGAAGTAGAGGGCTTGGCTGGGCAGAGCCCGTACCCTCAACAAGTTGCACTGGAACGTGTCGTTCCACGATCCAAAGGTGGGTTCGCCATCGTGACATGCCATGCCGCTCGCAAGCTCCCAGCTGCAGAGTGGTGTCGTGTCGTGCATGTTGGCAGTCTTAAGGCGAGGCGACAAAGCAGTAGATCCTTGCAAAAAGCTTTGGCTTGGGAAGGTCCTTTGCGACAACGCAAAATTTCTTCACATTGCGCCATCCCGAATAGCGATGGCAGCAGAAGAAGTCTCGTGAACCCGGTGGAGATGCGGGCGTATTTCGGAAACGCATCAAACAGAAGGACCGTGAAGACCTGAGAAAGCCACGACGTCCTCAAGGCAAAACAACTTTCCAGCTGCGCCTTCTGGCATGTCAAACAAACCAGGGCTTTGCAGAACGCATCGCCGGCACTTTTCGCAGACATGCGGCGATGTTTTTTTTTTAAGAAAGCAACAGGACCCAGGCCTAGGCTACGCCGGTATCACCGTGCTGCCTTAGTGCTCGACGGCAAGCCCTGGACTGCCCACAGGGATGCGCGGTGGCCTGCTTTTGGGAAATTTGGTGTTCAGGTTCAGCGTTCAGAGACATGAGCTCCCAAATGAATTTGTATTGTTCAGCGTTGTGCCATGAGAAAGATGTGGGTAGCAGCGTCAATTTTGGATGGCTCTGCACCATGTCCCAGGAACGCATCAAGATGGCGTGCGGCGTGCTGTCTGGATGCTCAAACACGACTAAAAATAATGTAAGTGACTAAAAATAATGTAAGTGCCAAGAACTGGTGACGTGGAAGAAATGCTGGGGTAATGTAGATGCCCGAATCATCACCATTCTTCTTCTTGTTCCTGGTAGAATGCTAGTGCAATACGCAGAATCCCAATCCTTACCCATAAGCCCGTTCTGAATATCTGTGCCCTTACAAATCCCCATCAAAATCCTCATTCTAATCCCCATACCCCTATCCTTCTCAAGCCTCTAAGACCCTAGTATCCGAATTTAGGACATATGGTACGGTTCGTTTTCATGTTATTTCCAAAATCATGTTTGGTCCCCTCTTTTCGCGCGCTTAAACCCCCAAAGTATTCTAATCCTTTTTACGTTGATCGCAGACACGGGCCCCCGGTTATTGAAAACCTCCACATAATCCCCTGCCCTTTTAAGAACCCCCACAGGCCCCCACAAAATGTAATTGCCCGAACTTCCAAGAAAGCGCGGGCAGTTAGTTGGGCTTTTGCCATTGTGCACAATAAACCCTAAACCCTAAACCATTTGCTTCAGGAAGTCGTCAAGGCTATTGGAAGTCGGGGGTTTGAGGTTGTGATCTGACTTCTTGGTATTTGGCATTTGGGCTTTCTTTGGTGCAGCATTTTCCATGTTTGTGACTACAGTATCAGTTGCTGTCGTATGGCTCCTGATTCATCCTGGTTGCTCACGGCACAACGGCTTATATCATTGGCATTATCATGATATAGCCCATGGCACAAAATCCCCAAAACCAAAAATAAACAACCCGGTTCAGAAACAGTTCGGCCCTGATGGTGCTGGATCGGTAAATTTTTACATGCAGATTGTTCCTTGACATGATTGGCACTGGTTCTGGTAGAATGGTGTGCTTTGAAGTCCTGCAGGTGGAGACGGAGGACATGATTGCCAAAATGAAAGCAAAGCTCTTAGCCGTGCTGGTTTTACGGGCTTGGGTGTCCTAAGCTAGCAGGGCTTCGTCATCATGTGTGGCTCACGGTTATGTAGCCGTGAACGTGTACCAGCATGTTACAATGTTATAAAGCGCAGGAAGAGTCTTTTTGCAGTCCGAGGCATGCAGGAGTTCAAAGACATTCCTTTTGGGGTTGTGATCTTTGGCTTACTCAGTGGATTCCTTTTCAGGTTCGCGCAGCCTGCCAGGTCTCATGTTTCAGAGTTCGAGATGATCAGGTTTTGGGCTGTAGGGGTTGAGGGCTTTAGGGTTTAAGTGTTTTGGGGTTTAGGTTTAAGGGCTAATTCGGCATTTCAGGAACTTGAAACTCAACCGGGGCATTATGGAAGTACGACAACAAGCCGGCCGTAAGTCAGCAACGCCCCAAACCCCTCATCTGCAGTCTCCTTGGGAATTTTTCAATTTTTATTATAGTATAGTCCAAGAATTGAGCAGAATATATTTTTCTTAGGTCCAAGGAGATTACAGTCATCCCAACTCTGACGTCCTAAACCTCTAACCATCCAGCTCTCGCGCGGCGGGGAGGCTTTACTTGACCAAGCAAACCCCTAAACCCTAAACTCATGGCATAGGCCGCCCACCTTCGATGGTGGGCGGCGCTTCTGCCCCTCGACATCGATGGTGCAGGTCGATCCAGGTCGCTTGCCTGCCTTCCCACAGCCAGGGGTTCTCCTCGGGACCAGTACTGGTCCCTTATAAAGTCAGTACGCTAAACCTGGTGGTCGAAGCTCTGGATGTTGCTGGCTGGTTTTTTCCGGTGTGGATCCTGGGCGGGTCTAGGGGGTCCAGGGCCCTTTCTGCGAGCGCATTTCCGGAGCAGAGGCCTCCCGAACCCTCCCAGAGGCCTTCCAGCAAGCGCCTCAGGGGTCACGCAGGCCTCCAAGGCCTCTTTCAGGGGAGGCCAGGCCTTCCAGGGGTCTTGGTCAAGGTTGCTAGGCCTCCTCTAGACCTCTTTTAAAGCTTCCCAGAACCTTCAGCGTACAAAAATGAAGAGGTGTTGTTGTTGACCAAAATGGACCGAACTGAGTTTGGCCGCCTCAGACGGCGTGGGGTGGGTGATTATGTTACATGGCCTTCTACATTCAGGCCATGGCAGCACCTCGCATGCAGCCATCCATTTGAAGGATCATTGACACCTAATCATTTCATCCTGCACGGCAACATGACAGCAAACCCTAATCCCTAAACCTTAAACCCTAATTCAAGTTCTGAGCCCCGAAGCTCCACTCTTATTTTAGTTTCGAAAGGGTTTAGGTGTGAGGGCGCTAAACATTGTAAACAAATTCAGGTAAGCAAGATGCTCAGGGCGTTTGACGTGCTTCCCAGAGTTGGGATCTTATCTTGGTGTGTGCAGAATGCCAACCCCCATACCAATATAATCCTTATTACAGCAGAAAAGATTGCCCTAAAGAGGAGCCCCTAATGTATGGAAACTCGCATGTTGTGAAAGATGATTATGGAACTTGGACCCAAAGACTGCCATCGAAAGGCCGAGACTGGCATGGGCATGAAGATGTACAAGAGGGAGGCCCGCAAATCATTGAAGGGTTTGATAGGCGTGTCTTGAGATTTTTTGCGTCGTATCCTAGAAAGAAACCTTAAAACAGCAGTCAAAACTTTGTTTAGTTGTTTCCGGGGTACCCCAGCAAGTAGATCTTCTGGCTGGGATGGACCGCCTTGCATCTGTGAATGAAAGTCACTTCATGGCACCAGCATAGACTCATGAGAAGGTCATTCTCAGAGTGAAGGGTGTCCGCTAGACACAAAGATTGAAAGGAGCGACAGTGGCTCTAGCAATGACTCGAAATCCTGAACAAAAGCTTTTTCAAGCTCCCACTGCTAAACCAAAGTCATTTGTTTTCCGATGTGCCTTGGCAACCTTGGAGCCAGCTTTGAAAGCGACCGCTGTTAGAAGGCCGCTTTTTTGGCGTGTGAGGGTTTCCAAGAATCGGGGCTTAGGGAGTCTATATAAGAGGAGTTGTAGTGTTTTGTGGTTTATACCTGAAATCCTGGCTAAACCCTGAACACTAAAGTGTAAACCCTAAACCCTAAGCCGTGCAGGGTTCAGGGTTTGGGCTTTGTAGGGGCCATGCGGTCTGTCCATCAGTTTGCTGCAGAAATTGTCGGTTGCCTCCAGGCTATGGTGTTTTCCCCTTCCTCATTGGGTTGTTGTTAAAGAACTTGACATCTGACTTCTCTTGGAATACAATGGATACATAGATACGTAGAGTATAGAGTCTGGCGCATTCTGAACAAATAACACGGTTTTACACTCTTAACCTAGCTTGAAGTCCTGCACCTCAGCCCAGTCAAAACTACGGTCCGTTCCCCTCAGGGTCTGTTGATAAGCCTGCATGAGAACAAGAAAAAGGTTCAGATATCTTAGATGCCTGATTGGGGTCTGTACTTAGCAGTTCTAGCATCAGTTGCTAGCTCAATGTGTTAGCATGTCATACATATGACGCTCAGCCAGCAACTCGTTCAAGCAAAGGGTTCAGATTCTAATCGCACATGACCACTTGTCATTATGGCATGCTGCGTCTAATCCTGCATCAAACGCAGTACTGTGTACTTCACGCCTTGGGAATCATGGTATTGGGGTATATTGAGGTCATGCGGAATTTCAGGCATCAGCAGTGGCCCCGCGCCCCCGAACTTCACATCCTCTGCCGCAGGACCTCATGTCTATGTCTGAGGGAGACATGGAGACAATGGCTGCCAGAGAGGACAGGTCTAGGATCCCCCAACTAAATGGGGTCTAGAGGGTGTCAAGGGGCTTTATAGGTACCCTAAACAGCCCACAAGAACAAGAGAAAATACAGCATCAAATCATGGGTACCCTCCCTAAAGGGGGTATACAGGGATGGATACGGATTTGTAGGGTTTGAGGTATTTACCCTGCCCCAATCTTACATGGAAAGCCGCAAAGCACGTTTCTTGAAGGGCAGTAGTGTTCATAGGGCTGCTTTTAGGTTCTACTTTGGGGTAGGGTAATGTGGGACGTTTGGGACTTGAATTTATTTCACCTTTGTAGTACTATAATCTGAGTGTATGACGTGTTCTGTGTTCTAGGCTTTGGGTTTTTTCAAGATTGGAGCTTATGCATGCAAGGGGGATTAGTTTGAAAGAATTTGGAAGTGTGTGTTGGAAAGCAGCTTAAACTGTTTATCTGGCTGATCCCCACATAGAAGCACACGGGCGAGTTTTCCTGATGCCAATTCGGAGGGTCCCTATCGGAGCAAGCAGATACTGAATGGTATTCGGAATAGAATCCAGGTAACGTGCCAATATAACTTTCCATCCTTAAGCCTGAGCTCCTAACCCCAAACCCTGGAGCCAAATCCCAAACCCCACACCCTGCACCCCCCAACCCCAAACTTTAAACCCCGAGCCCCTCCCCCTGTCCATACCTAGGTAGGTTTATTACGGGGTTTATCTACGCTAGTAATTATAAGGGACCGCAGGAAGTTACCAGCTTATAGCCTGAGTTTTTGTTCACAAACAACCGAACAAAACCTCTACATAATCACGGTTTCGTTTTTTTCCGATCTTCTTTTCCGTTTGACTTTACACTATACCTTGTAGCTTTGGTTTCCGTACCTTACCTAAACCTTAAACCTGAAATCTTCAACAGCACAGTACTTTACCCTATCTTTTCAACTCCACCTGGTTCCAAATTTCCCTCTGCAGCGAGGCTTTCGCCTCCGAGCGCCAGGCGGCGAGGATGGCAGAGATGGACCTCTGAGGCCTGGAGGCGTTAAGGGATTTTGAGTGGGTTTAGGGTCTTAGTGATTTTTTTGGTTGTTAGGGGTTTTTCTAGGGTTTAGGGTTTTGAGTTTTTTGCTTTTCAGGTTGTTTAGGATGTGTAGGGTTTAGGGCTTACGGATTTTGAATGGTTTGCTGGGAGGTCCAAACACTTTTGGAATGACGTTCCTGGAGGTTTTTCAGGATGTTGAATGTTTCTCCTGGAGCTTTGGAGTATAGTCCTCAGATGTCTGGGGTTTAGGTTTTATAAGCATTGTTTTCGCTCTGGTGAGTTTATGTAGGCCTCCTCAGGCTTTAGGGTTCCTGTTTTTGGGGCAGGGGCTCGGAGTTGTATTATTGACACTGCAAATCCTCGCAGGGGCAGTGGGTCCAACGGAATGCTGCATGGTGGGCTTCAGTTCAGAGGCTGAATTGTCAGAAACCTGCATACAGTTGTTGCCGCTGCACTAGAACTCCTGCACTTTCGCCGCGTATTCCTTGGATATGCCCATAACCTAGACGTCTTCCATATTCCCTGATCAGAACCCTGAACTCTTGCCCCGACTTGCAAGGGCCGGGAAGCCCGGGCCAGAGCCCTAAAGTTAACACGAATTTTGTTTTTGTTGCAATATGGGGAGGTATTAGGATAGTTTTGTTTTTTTAGGCATTCTGGAGATTGAAACTCATAAGGACGCACTCAGAAGTGCACTTTTTTTTTTTTTGCTTTGCTGGGCTTGGTTCAGGATTGATAGCCGCATCCTACCAAAAAGTTTTTTTCCTTTTTTTAAAGGAATTTCAGCAAAGCCGCAGCCTAAACCGAAAATCCTTCAAACCCTATAAGAGCCCTATATAATATGACCCCTATATAACCTTTATACAAACGCCATAATCCCTATGATCCTTATGTGTGCTCAACCCTACCTGGCAGGGCTCCCTCCAACGTGTGCTTGAAGCACTGTTCCAGATGTCACAGCACATCTTTTTGAGCTAGAATCTTGGTGCGCGTCTTACTTAGTCTCCAGAATGGAGGCACCTAGAGGTTTAGAACGTGGTTAAGGGCGTACATGATTTTGCTGTCATCTGCAGATCATACGTGGATTGCAATTCGAATTTCTCTTATGTAATTTGGTAGTTTAGTATGCAGGCTCCCATTGATGTGTCCTTGGCAATGGTACAGAGACCACCAGGGATTCATTGGCGTGTGTCTCAACATTGCATGCAAAGCTTTCTATTTCTAAGGTTGTGGGGTACACAACTCAGAGTCCTGTTGTGTTGTCATGATCTTGCAGTTTTGCTGAGGCAAGCAAGTCTTGCCCCTTGCAACTTCCTCATCTCTGGTTTGGTCTGGATTGAGTTTCCCGTGCTCAATGGGTGATTAGTTCGGGCTTCCCGTCTTAGCACCTAACCTTTTTCTAAATCTGGTCACTGGGGTTTGGAAGCAAGCTTCAGGACGGCAAGCATGTTCAGACACACGCTTTTAAACTTAGCAGCTCAGCAAGGCAGTTTCCATGAATAGGGTCCGCGCTTTACATCCCAACATACTGTAGTCTGTATCATGCGAACCGCCAAATCGGGGTCCTGAATCATGGAAACGCCACAAAGACTTGCGGGCCCCGTGGGCAAGTTGCATGCGGGAGCGTGGAAAAGATCTGCGCCGGCTTTCGTTAAACAACCTGATTCACAGCTCAAGGCACAAGTTAGGGCATTGTCATTTAAGCTGTTAGGCACATGGTTTGAGAGTTGAGTGCGGGTGGATTTGGGCTTGTTACCCTGTCGCGCAATTTTTGATGTGGCGGGTGGTTGGCTTGGTTTCGTGAACCTAAATAGGGACAAACCTGAGTTAAAGCCAGGGAATATCCGGTAGTTTCCTATTAGCAGGTGTGGAGTCGAGTAAGATGATCGGGGCTACCCGAAGCCCCAAAATGGGGCCCTTGTGACTGTCCGACCTGTATCATGGAAAGCGACAGGGAAGCTGCGATCATGTAGGCTTTGTTAGTTGGGGTAACAAGGGGATTTCTGTCGACCCCCGAAACAATAATACGAGCCCCATGACTATCACATGATTCTTATAGACCTTAGAGGATTTCATTACACACGTTGGGGTTGCCAAAATTCTCTTACAAATGTTGGTCTGTTTTACGTGAAGAATATAATCATCCGTCCCTTGTACGTAGGTGGGAGATGCAGATGCATATGGTAGTTTAAGGGGACAATGAATTCCTGGAAGCCCAAGAAAGGACCCCCGACTTCTAGAACCGCCCATATCTGCAAGGACCTTCCGAGTTTAGGGTCTAGCACTACAAGGAAAGCACCTTATTTGTTTTATACCCACGTAGTTTAGGTTCCGGGGCTTGGGGGTTAGGCTTAAAGATTGGGGGGTAGCCATGTTTGAGTTTGACAGCATCCAAATGATCCCCAATAATCATCCCATGCTTCCCCTGTCCCTACGAAGCACCAGGTAGAGGAATTGTGTTCTCAGCATTGAGATTTCATGATCAGGGGAGCTGATGAGTCCGGAGCATATTGTCTTTGAGTTCAAGATTGCCCTTAGGAATCTCAAATATAGACTCTTCATAGTCCCTCTGTAGTATCTTTAGGCGCCTTGAGTGCTGAGAGACCTAAAAGTACTTTACCGCTTTCTTCGCGGCTCGCAGCCAATTTGCTAGAGTGCGGGGCTTGTGAGGGGTTGGAGACTTTGGGAGGATCTGGATTCAAGCGGTTGAGCCTTTAAAGCCTGAAGGATTCCATAGGATGTTTTAGACGCAGCTAGATCTGAGTAAGCGTGGGTTGTAGACATTGCGCTGAAATTCAATTTGTGTTCAGCTTCGCGGAACGATGCTGCCCTTTGCTGTGCCTGGTGTTAAACACTGGGTGTCCAGCATCTTGCCTGCGCTAGCACAAGACCTGATCATGCAGGGCTTCGGGTTGAGGCTTTAGCGTCAGAGGACTTCCCCAAACAAGGCCTGGAACTCAAAGAGGGTCCCTTCTAGGTGGCTGTCCTCTTCACTGTGCACTCATGAATGTTTCATGCTTGCTTAGGTTTTTGGGAGGGCATGTTTCTATCCATCCAGGTTGAGGGTCCGGGCATTGCGACCAGCAGCGTATCAAGTAGGAGTGTTTGGCGCTCCCCTAAAATAGCATGTAATTTCAATAGGGGTGTCGCGAAGACCGGAGTCCTCTTGAAAGCGGCCCACGTGGGGATCTGTGTTAGGGTAAGCTGTTCCGGTAGAAATGAATCACTTTGGTAACTCCAGGTTTCTTCGGATGGCATCGCAGCTTTTTTTTGAAGCGGCTATACACGATGCGGATTTAGGAGCTCTTCGTTGTTTTGGGATTTTTTGGGCGGGCGTCAGGGTCCACTGAGCCCCTGAGCTCTTGGACTTTGGAATCTTGGCCAGGCTTAAGTTGCAGCTTGTTGGCCGCTTTCAGTTTGCAACTTACCCAGACAAGTCCGACTCAAACCTACAATTTACCTGGACCGTGCAAATTCTAATTCTTTCTGAGTATACAGACATAAATGAAGAGCAAAACCCAAAAAAGGTGCGTGGCATCCAGGGTCCAGGTAATCCTAACCCATGTGGGTAGTTCCCCAAATTAGAGTTGTACCCCTACATATTTAGTGCTAAGATATAATCCCTAAAATTCAGGGAAAGAATATGGAAGCTACGATATACGGTTTAGGGCCTAAACCCTAAATCGTAGTTTCCATATTCTTTTCCATTGTCCCTATATATCCCCAATATAACCCCAATATAACCCAAAGGGGCCCCTAGCTTCAGGAAGCCCTCGTGTGTATGTCGAGAAGGATACCTTATAGCTTGGCTGTTCGCATGGCAACCCCCAAAAGAGCCCTGAGGGTTTAGGGTTTAGGGGGTTTCATGGTAGTTTCTGAGGATGGCACCTAAACACCAAGACCTGAATCAGGGGCATCGCCTGATTGATTCCCATGGCATTTTTTCGATGACAAACTTCCTTGAAAACTTAAAGCCCCTAAACCCTAAACCGTAAACCCTAAACCTTAGGTTGGGCCTCTGCCCAGTAGGAGTTTATATCAGGAATCTATACGGACCTCAATATCGATATAGTTATCATTATTGCTTGTGGTCACTTCTAACGGGTTGGGAATCCTGATTTTTAAGCTCTAAACAGTGAGCTCTAAGCCCTAAGCTCTCCTTCAAATTTCTGACAAGCCCCTCTGACAAGCCCCGCAGTCTGAAGCTGCAGAGGCGAAGCGGACTTCTTCGTGGGCCTGCCGCTTCAGCTTATATCCCTAAACCCTAAACCCTACGGACTAAAGGGATGTAAACAGGTTTTAGGGGGGACCTCAGAGGAATATACGACAACTCTAGTCCAGGGCTCCTATGGGTGGCTTCTAAAAATTAGGGGTCCTTTTCCAGGGATACATGGGGCTCATATAGGGACACACAGTATACTATGCAATACTAATACTCTACTTTCTTCTACTATAGAGTTTGCAGATTTGCTTTCATTGCTTCCAAAACTGTTCATTATTTGACCTTGATATGATTTTTGTTATGATTCCTACCGCCATCACTAACACTGCTACTATTAAGATGTTAAGCTCAGAGCCCCAGACCCTTCCCTCTTCCTAGGCTCGACAACCTCCAAGTGCTGAATTCGAAGTGTCAAGGGTTTAGGGGTTAGCGTTTTTGGTTTTGGGTGGTGAGGTTAGGGTCTTGGGTTTAGGGGTAAGGGTTTATGTTAAGCCTCTGTCCGCAGTTTTTTAGTGGAAGCTCTGTATCCGGTGCCTGCTGCACCAAACGCAGAAACACTGCAAACTGTAATGACCTTGTAAGGTCCCTATTCTGTATATCTATGCATGTGTATTTCCAGCAAGGCCGAAAATAATCACCAAAAGATTCCGATTGAGAGCTGTCATGATTACCATCGCATGCCCATGTAGTTGTACGCGTTTTATGGGGCCATTATAGGTGCTACAGGATTCTATATGGGTATTGCAAAGGGACCATGTGATGAGGTTTGCAGAGTTTTGCTGCGCCTAGAAGGGTTGTAAGGCAACAGTCAAGTAAGCCCTAAAGCCTATACCCTAAACCCTTCAACCGCAAACCTGAGGCTTCTGGGCCTAGCCTTAGCCCTTTGGCTCCGGCGCCCAAGGCGCCACAGTGGCGACGAGGTGCAAAGGGACCGGGTTCTTGGTAGGCAGTATTCTGGGTTGCTCTCTGGGTTGCTGTTAAGGAACGTAATTTAAGTTACCAGAATGGGTATATATGTAGTAAATAATATAGTATCCTAAATTAAGTTCCTGAACAGCAACTCAGTATTCGGAGTTTAGAGGTTGGATTTCGTACGTATTCACAGGATTGCTTCAGGGTTCGGAGACGGACTGAGTTTCCGCAAGTGGTCAGTAGGGTCAGTCAGGTGCTAATGCAGTGGAAATTCTCTTGACCAGTTCCAGTGTCGCAAGTCGCTGACCAGCAAGGAAGTGTGCCGTAAAAACGTATGCACCTTCCCCCCCCCAGAGCATCGCTATTGTAGAGCCAGAATGTCCGCAGGCAGGATTGTGATGTCAAACATGTCAATGGGCGAGGTTGTTGCAAGGATCCTGTGTTCTGTGAACATTAGACGAAGGCTGGTCATGAACGGACAAGGAAAGCAATCCACTGCAAAGCCCGTGGACGGAAGTGAAAGGCTGGGGAGCGAGCGGCTATCCAACGGGACATGGGAGGATGAGACAGGGTGAGGACGAGAAGGCAAGGGAAGACGAGGTATGCAAGCGAGCGGTGTCATTAGAGATGGCCAGTAGAGGGACTGGGGAAAGTGGATGGAAAGGAAAGCGATGAGTGACCCAGCAAGGCCCACAGGTTGTTTCGAAATGTTAGTCAGTGCTCTTCTTAACCGTGCTTTGCGTATTAATCCCATCTGGAAGATGAACTTCTGAACTTTAAAAAAGGCCGAGCCCTTTACTCTTACATAGGTGGTTGTCAAAATTATGGTCTCTTTTAGGATCCCTATTATGATACGACACCTAAAATGTAGGGTACCCGAAAAGGGATCATAATTTTGACAACCACCCACATGCTCCAGCCCTCGACCCATGAACCGATAGAATTTGGGACCGGTGGCCTCCAGCCCTGGACCCTAAGTTCTGATCGAAGCCCTTCCTTCAGAAAAGTTTATAGCGTTTATAGTCCCCCTTAAGTAGATAGAATATGGCTTTGTGTATATTATAATAAGATCCCGGTATACCCCATATTCTATCTACGTAAGAGGACTATAGTTTTTAGCTGTTTATGTTCAAGGTTCAAGGACTAGATTTCAGGATGTAGGTTTCCTGGCCAAGACCGAAGTGTGCAAAGGGCATGGATATCTGGGCACCACGGCTACTGTGGTCATCCTTTACATTATAGTTGCCACCAGAAAAAAGCCCTAAACCCTAAACCCTCAACCCTAACCTAATCATAATGTCGTGACTGTGGGAACATGAGTTTTTTTTGTTGAGACATCAAATCTTGCGGGAGTAAAGCCGCAGTCTGGACCCTCAAGCACTGACCACAAATCCACCATAGAAGCCTAAAAATGAGTACCAAAATCTTGTTGAGGTCTGTTTGAGGTACTCTACACCATAAATATACATGGAATCTAGAACCGTAATGTTGGTAATTATATTCTCACAGGATGGCAAAGAGAGCCCGCCGCCTGTGCTGACGGCGGGACCCGTCTACCGCGCTTTATGCCACCACCTGCCATTTGGTCTGGAAGCAGGTTCCCTTTAAGGGTTATATGGGGTTTTATAGGGTTCAGGGTCTATAGGCTTTATACTGAACATGCACCATTTTCAGATTGGCACGCTTTCATTTCCAGGTTGCCAGGTAAGGCTTAAGAGAGGGTTTCACGTATAGAGCTTCAACCACCCTTGGCTACAACTTCAGGCGTGTTGCATCAACTTTAGATGAGAAGGTACCAAACATGAACCAGGTATGGAAAGTTTGGTGCTTTTTGTGTGTGTCCAATGCAGTCACAACCGTGCACCCTGAACCCAAACGCCAAACCAAACACCAAAGCCTTCAAGGTGTTGGGCTGATTCTTGAAACTTGGCATCCTGTAATATAGCTCTGAACCCCACTGAGCGCAGCCCCCAATATGCAACAAAATCTCCAAGTTTACAACCCTGCACCTACACTTCCCACCTTCGAGGTATGGCGGCCCCCCTCCCTTCGACACTGTTGCTTGGCGGGCCTTGCCTGCCCCAGACCACACGTGCCTCGGCTATGCTGGAGGTAATAACGGAAATGAGAACGACAAAGCATGACCAGTATCACCTCAAATTGTCGTTGTGAACGTGTCAGTGATGATAACCATGACCATCATCATTGCAGCCGTCGTAGTCATCTTCGTAGTGGTCGTAATCATTCTCTCAGTACTGATGCTCATATTCCTAATGGCTATCATAGTAAGAGCAGTCTAAAAATTGTAGAAGTTACGACATTTATAAAAAAATGCGATGGTCATAGTCACAGTAATAGCCATGGCTATGATAGCTGTTCGTGTCAGAAGAAATATGTTAATGTTTATTCATTATCATTTTCATTGTCGCTGACTTGCATCGGGAACCATCAGGCGGCTCTTGAGCATGGTATCACGTCCTGTCCTATGTGCACGCCCCAGAGTGTCTCATTACACTGATAAGGTACTCCCCAATATGAATCTGAGAAATCAATGAGGGCCCTGTGGAACAATGCGGTGCCATGCGCTTTCACCAGCAATGACAACCCAAAAAAGTCAAGGCAAGCCTGCTTTCTCAAAGTACAAGACGGACGTCTCCTTGAGAACCCATGGCTCTGCAAGCAAACGCTGAGTGGACCCTTTACAGGCACTGCACATCGCGAATGACAACCTGCAACCCATTCACATTCAAACATTCGGCCTCCAAGCATGGATCCTCATGCCAGTGTCTGTTGCACTTAGCGCAAAACATGTCCGTCTACAAAATTGCCACCAATCAGGTTGATTTTCTGATTAGGACTAATAATGTTCGTGGACATGTTTTCACAGGCGTGTGCCGCTGAAATTCCCCCTGTGCGGAAGTCACTTCGCCCTAGCCAGTGGTCCGTTTGGTAGTCTAGCGTAGTCCCTAATCTATGTATATTCCCTAATAGGAAAACTAGAAACCCCAACACCGAACCTGAGCCCACGGAATCCAAGCCTCACCACCTGACAATGAAAACCAACCAAATGCTAAAAACATAACAAAGACCAAGCTTGCAAAAAACACAGGAAATTACTGGGTAGGCCCCTAGGATGTTCAATATTTTCCCTAATGGCTTTAATAGGGGACCCTATATACTAAGATTTTTCAATGGGTTTGAGCGGCCAACCTAGATGATTACCCCAATATACACCTTTTAATCCCCAAATAAGCCCTTTATAACCCCTATAATCCCTGCAGTTTCCATTTTATTTTCCATTCTCCCGGTATAATAACCCCAAAATAATAACACCAATATACTATAGTGGTTTCCATTTTATTTCCATTATCCCAATATGACCTAATATTTTTCAATGGGTTTTAGGGGCCAACCTAGATTATACACCAATTTGCCAACCCAAAGAGTTGTCTCGAAGCAGCGCTCACGGTAGGCAGCCGTTTGTAAAAGGGTGCACCGAAAGTGAGATATGACGAAACAAGCGTAGGAAGTGGGCCAGCCTGCAAATGTGTGGAATTTTGGGGGTTTGGGGTTTAGGCTTTTAGGGCGAAGGAGGATGGAAACAAAAAGCCGTTGTGAAGATTTTGGGCAAGTCTCCATGAAGAAACTCTGTAGCACTGATGCGAATTATACGTATATTATGTCCATGAGGGTTGTTGTGTAGAGGATCAAATTATTTGTGTTTGAATGAACTGATCCAAATTACGTGGCGCCCGGAAATTGGAATGAGGCGACCCAAATTTCGAGACTCCCAAAAATGGATTTTTTTTTTTATGAAGAGCACCAACTTACCCAATACCTTGATGGCTGCTAGCCAAGGACTATGAAAACTTTCTTGAAATCGTGTAGTAATATGGTAATAGTAAGATAATAGAGTGGTAATGGAGTAATATAGTAATCTAGAAATATAATTGTCGTCTCTGAACCTGATCACCACATCTTCTGGTTGTTGTTGAAGAAGCTTCCAGTGTTCGTTTCTCTTCAGTTTGGCAGCGATGGCCCATCAGTCCCAAGGTACCTTCACACAAACCTTCCGTCGGACTTTCTAGAGGCCAGCTTGCCTTTTCTCCTTGTTAGTTGGTTTAGGGAGACTCAAATGGGAAAATGATGGAAAGTGAAATGGAAACCAGGGTCAAATTGAGGTGACAAAGAGATTCATCCCCTCGCTCAAGTATTAGAATCTCCCTGCTGTAGTAGATGGTTATACATGCGGAAGAACGCGAAAGGGTGGGGTGGCTTGTTTTTGGGGACGGGCTTGGTTAGTTTTGGGCTCTCTGCGCCAGATTTGACAATGCATGTCAAGCTTTGCTAACAATGCGGTCCCCAAGCAGTGCGTGCCATCTCCTTATGAGGTGGTGGAGGAGTATCCTCTCATGTTGGGGATGTATAAGGGGTCGTCCTGTTGTTCCTGTAAAAAGGAGCTGAGTATTTTGGGATGTGCCAGGGCCCTTGAGTTAGACCTTCCCAGAACCTAAAACCTAAGCCCTAAATCCTCAATCCTGAATCGAGTCCCTCTCAAGCTTAAACCCTAATCCCTAAACCCTAAGCGTAAGTGGCAGGACCTTCTGGGCGCACTACGTCCTAGCTTCCTCGTTGAGCTGCTCGTTGTAGCGCTGAGATATTGGTATTTGTCTTTAAGGGAAAATGTGGAGTAACATGAGCTATAGTCTAAACTCGTTAAAGGGGGATACATAGGGGATTATATATGGGGACCTACTATAGGGGCTATTAAGGGGGATACTAGGAGTTTAGACTATGGGTCACAGGTCGTCTCCAAAAAATGGGGTCCCTTTTTGGGGGTCTTTACAATGACATACTGGGGTTCACATTGGAGCCACCTACCTATGGAAATATACATAAAGGTACCATTGTAGGAGATGGTATTGGGGTTGCTCCTGAAGCAGCGGTATTTTTTGGGCTTAAGGGTTTAGGATGGCCGGATGCCCTTCGTAAGAAAGTGCTATGAAGTTTAGTTTCCTGATCCCACTGGCTTGTGGATTTGAAAGCCCCAAACCCTATAAACGCCTATATAACCTCAGTTTTCATTTCATTTTCCGTTTTCCCTTCCACTTGAGTACCCAGTATTACCCAGATTCAGAGATTTTTTGAGTCTTGGTGAGCTTGCTGGCAGCTGTCTTGTTGGTGCTGGGCGTTAAGGTCTGACTGCTTCGGGTGTTCGCTTGTGCGGTGAAAGGTTCTGTCCGTCTTTTCTGCGTCGATGCCCGTTTGGGTTGGTTGCGTATGTATATATATATATATATACATAGATCTATCTATATGATATATATATATAAACATGTATATGAGCTCTGGTTTAAATTCCTAGTATTCCCCTTAATAACCCCTACAATACTCCCCTACATAATCCCTATATCGCCCCCTTGAAGGAGTGTAGACTATGGCTCATATGCGGACCCTTGGGAGAACATCCTTCGAGTACTCTAGGCCTGGCAGCAGTATGGGCGTCCACGGTCTAGGCTCTAGACTAACGGACAGACCAGCTCCATCTTTCCAATTTTTCTTGATTCTGCATGATTGCATTGGTAGGTGCCTTGAGCGAAGGTCAAAACTGTACGCATAGTCTCCTTTAAGTAGATAGAATATGGCTTTGGGCATATTACAATAAGACCCACATATACCCCATATTCTATCCACTTAAGGGGGATTGTATACTTATACTTTAGCGTCAGGCGGAAGTTTGGAACCGCTCGCACCTCGGGTTTTGGGTTAGGGTTATGGGCACTGTGCGATTGCAGTAGGGCTTACCCAAACGCCCTACAATGTAGAATGCTTCACAAGACTGCCCGTACCCGCTGCTCTGCAGCTAAGGAGGCCCCGTATCCTAACAGTGTTGCAGTCCTTCCGAATTCCAGTGCCACTAAGCAGCAAGGAGTAATTTCTACAATATGTAGCCCTAAGCCTAAACCCCAAACCACTACAGCAGATCCTTTCACCCCAACGCCTAAACTGCCCCCAAGCCCTGAACCTAAACCAAGGGGCCCCAAACCCTTTGTACTTTTGGGGAAGAGACTGCCAGGCTGGGTTCCTTCAAAGGCGGCAGTGCAATACGCATTGCCGAAGCTGCAATGCGCCGCGTGGCGGATTCTCGTGTTGAGGATTCAGGGAAGCAGGCTTGGAGGTTAGAGTTTTGAGTTTGGGACTTCTCAGTGTTCCATAAACCCGAAACCCTAAACGTGTGGGAGGTGTTAGATGATCTCTGGCATTGCGTTCATGGTTCTCAGATGATGGCGTCTAAACTCTTGACCCTAAGCCCGTAAACCGGAGGAAAAGAGACGTTGCATAAAGAAAATGTAGCCCCCCCCCCCAGCCCAAATGTACCACAAGATACACTTTTCAAGTCCTAACCCCCAATCTCACAGGCTCTAAACTGTAAACCCTCGAACTCTGAACTGGAAAACGCCCAAACCCTGGACTACAAGACCCCTCAGCCCTATCCCCAGAACCCCCCAAAGCCTTAACTTCCCAAGCCCAAAACCCCTAAAGCCCTAACACCCTAAACGCCCGAAAAGCCCTAAATCCCTATACCCTGAGTGGGGTTGAATTCAACCTTTAAGGCCTGATAACAATCTACACTCAAGACTCAAGACCATAAGATTGGTATAGTTCC
>CAJNIZ010004758.1:18480-46397 GCA_905231905.1 Symbiodinium pilosum | reverse complement strand
ATTTGAAGGGTCACCGCGAAAGAGTATAACCGTGAAAACTCAGAATTTGAAGGGTCACCGCGAAAGAGTGTAACCATGAAAGTTTAGAATTTGAAGGGTCACAACGAAAGAGTTTAATTGTGAAAGTTCAGAATTTGAAGGGTCACCGCGAAAGACTTTAACAGTGAAGCGTCAGAATTTGAAGGGCCACCGCGAAACAGTCTAACCGTGACGGTGGAGAATTTGAAGGGTCACCGCGAAAGAGTTTAGCCGTGAAAGTTCAGAATTTGAAGGGTCACCGTGAAACAGTCTAACCGTGAAGGTGGAGAATTTGAAGGGTCACCGCGAAACTGTCTAACTATGACAGTGGAGAGTGGAGAGTTTGAAGGGCTACCACGAATCAGTCTAACCGTGAAAGTTCAGAATTAGAAGGGTCACCGGCAAAGAGTCGAACCGTGAAAGTTCAGAATTTTCTCCACTACTCGGATTACACTTCTTCGCTTTGCGTTGAATCTTTCTGTGCTTTCACAGTGCGATTTCTCCACCGCTTCGGCAGACTTCTCCATCGTCGCATTTAGATCTCTCCGCCTGTAAGGTCAGATTTCTCTGGTTTAGGGCTTTTTCTTTCAGCCTTCGGCCCTCGTTTTTTGCCAGCTTTGCTTGCTACAGGATCTTTAAGAAGGCAGTTTTCGTTCAATGATTTTGCACGAGTTTGTGGCTGATTGCTGTAACGCGTTGTTTCCTGGCTTCTGCGCGTTTTTCTTTGGCGCATGCATATGCTTGTTTGTTTTGACTTTCCTCATTTTTTGGATATTAGGGCCGCTGTTTGGATTACATAGCATGCTTAGCAAGGGTAGGGGATTACACGATCCCTCAGTTTGTTGACAGTATCAGAAGTAGCCATTGCGAGGACATCAGGCCGTCGCTGATCATCTCCAACAGCAGCTTATGCGCTGTCACTGAAGAGGCAACGGTCGGATAAAACGAGGCTTTTGTACAGTTTGTCGGATGTCAGGACAACCACACTCGCAGGGATTACCGTGGCAGCATCGCGGAGGCTTCCCTATACCCCTTGCCGGTTGAGCCGGCCTGGGGAAAAGGATTCCTCCACGATGGTTTTCGTCGGCACCTGCTGGGATGGTCCAGCGCTTGGCACGCATCCGAAAGTTCCGGTGCACTAAAGCTTCACTCAGGTACGGCGCCTGGATGAGACTGCCGCATGACGTTGCCAATCCTACCATACTGCTGCTGTGCGCAGGCAGTGGTTCGTGCATTCAGCATGTGGCCCTGTATTGCTTGCATGCCAGGCAACGACATGACATCCACCGGGGAGCCAGCAGCACCGGCGGGTGTTGATGCGAGAGATATCTTGGCCTTGGTGCTTGCGTGTGAGGCTTGCGCCGGCTGGAAGTACCAGCTCCACATCGTTGACGTGGTGCCCTCCTCCGACATTCCAAAGTCCGATGTTATTGAGGCCGCGCCAAAAGCATGTAAGGGAAGATAGCATTCCTGAAAAGATTCAAAAGGTCAGCGAGGCTGCCAAAGATGTCTAGGATGCGGAAGAGGCTTGAAGAAGGCCGGACGGATCAACGCTGTCAAGCACAGTTGTTGCTGGCTACTTATCAGGAGATGCCTGGGTGAGAAAATATCGCTGACGTCCATGTAGTGCTTATCACGCAAGCCACATAAATGATATAGCGAGTTCGGCTATGAATATCTGCGGGCTGCGCTCCTGCGTACGAGTATTCGTGTTCATACGAAGCCATGCGGAACACAGAGTACCATCAACACTCACATAGCAATGAGCCCAGAGTTTCAACTAGCAGTCATCAGCAGCAACGACAGACTCAACGGCCGCGTCCAAAACAGTTATCTCGCTGCGAACGCTATTGCATGCCACGCAACTCTGTGGTTGTCACGATGCACGGCAGGGAGGACTCGAAGTGCTGCCAACTTTCAGACGAGAACCTGGATTTGTTTCATATGCTGCAAAACACAGGCACTCTGGCGAGATCGAGATACTAGAAATTTAGAGTAGGTGAATTTTTTCACTATCAACGGTAGCAGCTAACATACCCTAGCTTTACTCTATTTTAGGAAGCCCCCTAGTCCAGGACCAGCAACCTAATCCACGTGGATTGGGTTTCGGGCCTTGGAGTAGGTGAAAATTATCAAAGGTATTAGTTATCATACGCTAGATTTGCTTTATTTTCGAAGGCCCCCTAGTCCAGAACCTGCAACCCAATCCGAGTGGATTGGGTTTCGGGTCTTGATCAGAGGTACTAGCTATCATACGCTAGCTTTAGTCTATGTTCGAAAGCCCCTTAGTCCAGAACCTGCAACCCAATCCGAGTGGATTGGGTTTCGGGTCTTGGGGTAGGTGAAAATTATCAGAGGTATTAGCTATCACGCGCTCGTTTTACTTATTTTAGAAGGCCCCCTAGTCCAGAACCTGCAACCCAATCTGAGTGGATTGGGTTTCGGGTCTTGGAGTAGGTGAAAATTATCAGAGGTATTAGCTATCATACGCTAGTTTTACTTTATCTTAGAAGGCCCCCTAGTCCAGAACCTGCAACCCAATCCGAGTGGATTGGGTTTCGGGTCTTGGAGTAGGTGAAAATTATCAGAGGTATTAGCTATCATACGCTAGATTTACTTCATTTTAGACGGCCCACTAGTCCAGAACCTGCAACCCAATCCGAGTGGATTGGGTTTCGGGTCTTGGAGTAGGTGAAAATTATCAGAGGTATTAGCTATCATACGCTAGCTTTAGTCTATGTTCGAAAGCCCCCTAGTCCAGGACCTGCAACCCAATCCGCGTGGATCGGGTTTCGAGTCTTGGAGTAGGTGAAAATTACTCACTATCAAAGTTACTAGCTAAAATACCCTAACTTACTCTATTTTAGGAAGCCCATGAGTCCAAGACCTGCAACCCAATCCCTGTAGGTGAAACAGCTAAGTGACAGATCTATAATAATTATATAGCTTCACTTCACTCAATCATGGAAAGCCCCCTAATCCAGGATCCAAAGCTCGATCCACGTGGATTGGGTTTTCCGGTCTTGGAATAGGTAATAGCTAAGCTACAATAGCTTAACCTTCCACCGGAGGTCCTCTTGCTTCGAGAAGCATCTCATCATATCTTTCCGCAGAGAAGGTCAGTGAGTTTGACTGAGCACGAGTGAAGAAGCCTCCCTTGTTGGGGGGCCTATGCGTCGGTGACAGTGCCAATGATTTTCTCTGCAACGATAACTGGCAGTCCTTCTTCTCGTATGGGCGGATGTCAAAATACCGTGTATGTAAATATGATAGAAGGGTCCTACCAGGTTCCGCTCTTGCCGGTTTAGTCTTCGTTGCAAGGCGGCACCATGCGTATGTGCAGGTTTCGGGCTCTTCCCCATGTAGGCGCTAGGATAGCGCTAGCGTGGCGCTAGGTATTCCTTTGATCACAAGGCCTATGATGGCCGTTTCCAAAGATGAAATAGGAGGAAATCCGCACCTGTAGGACCGATCTCAAACTTTTTCTAATCCCAGAGAGTGACAAGTGAGTGACATGTCCAGATGCATTGCAGTGTTTGCTCCAGATGCGTACTGCCAGCGCGCCAAAAAATCTAAATTATGAGGCGAAATACGCGCTAGGTTGGCGCTAGCATTGCGCTAGCAAATACAGAGGGAAACGGCCTGCGGTGACCACTTTGCCATCTGGGACATAAAGCAGTACTGAGCCATCTGATTCCAAACATGGCCGGCATGCAAGAGCTGGTGGGGGCTATCTTCAGCGAAATCCTAGACACTACGTTCCCCCACGGCCCGTTTAGCCCGCCCCCACCCATTACGAGGGTGGTCAGACATTGAAGATACACTTCAGTGTACACGCCTTTGGGCAGAACCGATGGAGAGTGGACGAACAGAGCTCCTGGTTACAACGCTGAATCGTAAAATGAAGGCGCTAGTGTGTTTTGCGAGGTTTTTGCATAGGGTACCAGAGTCAGTACTAATCTTCTTGATTTGCCAATGCCGTCATTCCAGACCTTCGTTTTTCTTTTCGTCATAAGGCGGCGCCATGATGTTTGCAGCATTCGCCGTTCCTGGATGAAGGAATATTGACAGCCACCCATATCACTCCGACAGCATCCTATCCAGATGCTCTTCTTCCACGTCTCTGGCGCTGTGTCGATATTCTGACTCTTTCTGGTGCCCACCTTGATGTCAGGGTACATGAGTTGATACCAAGTGTTAGAATAGCAAGCGATGGCTCGGGAATAGTTTCAAGTCTTGCATCCTTCGCAACGAAACAACTGGAGTTAGCCCCTCGGCAGGATATCGAAAAAAACCGCAGTCCTGCAAGCATACGGATCTGTGGAAGCGTCTTGATCGTGCAATAGCAGCATTCCGAGATTGCTACAAGCGCGACGCTTTGCACTGTATTTGTGTCCTGGCTCAGCAGAGCAAAAACTAAGCTGCACTCACTTCCCTGCCGGCACCATGCCAGGCTCTGATATGTCTGCGCGCGACATTATGACCCATCTCACTGTTGCAGCAGCTCTTTGCTAAGGGCGACGCTGAAGCAAGCCCTCATGCTCCTCTGCCGGTTGCCTGCAAAGCCAAAAGCTGATAGTAGCAAAAATCTGCACATTCCAAGGCGTAGCCTTCGCTGGCGGCTACCTAGGACCTAGGCCCTTACACTATATCCGTTCTCGGGCCTCCAAACCTTTTCTGACAGGTGTCGCCTACGCTGCGGCAGGAGAAGCGCAGCCGGCGCTCTTCTTGGCAAGAATGCACACCCAGCGCAAACATGCATTCTCAAACACAGGTCTCGAGCGCCGCAGCTGCCACGGTGCCATCTGAGAGTCAGGCATCGTGAACTCCGAAAGCCAACTCTTCCTCCTCTGCTTCTCTTGCAAAGGCCGCTACAGCCACACTGCCCTCGTCGCCAACAGGGAGCTCGGCTACAAAGGTGACAGGTAGTAAACAGCCCAACGTTTAAAATGAGGAACCATGGGCAGCACTTGAGACAGATGACGAGGACCGGAAGGCCCTAAGTTGCTCGACGGTAGCATGTTGTGTGGCAGGAGAGCGACCTGCAGCTCGAGGAGGCAAACAAGCTCCGAGTGCGCAAAGGCTCAACAGAATTGTTTGACGAGGACACTGCGCCGGAAGACACGGCCAGCGCGGCTGCAAGCTCAGAAGGGAGTGCATAGTGGACAGAGTGCCATACTATTGCTTTTCAAGGAAGACCTTGCCATCGAGGACAAGGCCACGTGCTGGTGTCTAAAAACTTACGCCCCAAGAGCCTGAATGTGGTAGGAAGACGACATGCTCGAAGGGGCCAACAAGCTCACAGCGCGAAAGAGTCCCTCAGAGTTGCCTTGACGAGGACGATGCGCTCGAAGACGTGGCCAGTGGGGCTGCAAGCTCAGAAGAAAGTGCGCAATGGAGAAATTGCCACACTTCTGCTTTGCTAGGAAGAGCCTGCGACGGACGAGGAGGGGCCACGTGCTGGTGTCTTAGAACCTGCGCCCTAAAAGCCGGACTCCCTGGACAACGATCCACAAGGCGCGGCCGCAGACCAGCGGCCCGCGCCACAACCTAGAAAAAATGCAATGGCTCAGACTGGTGGACGCTGGTAGAGTTCGCCTACTACATGGAGACTGATGAGAAAGAGGAGAGCATGCGCAAAGCTCAAACTGAAAGACGCCATTAGGGTGGTGGCGGGGGGCCCAGATTCACGCGCTGCCTTGTGACAAGGCCGCGAATTGGGGTGCACTCCCCGCGCCCTCCATCGTCACCGGGTGGCCAGCCTCAGGCGTGCAGCAGCTCGGAAACCATGCAGGGCTGAAGCTTGTGTGTCCAGGCCACCCTGAAAGAGAAGAAGCAGAAGGCCCGCGCAGGCCAAGGCCATCGTGTGCAGAAGTGCGACAGAGACTTGAGTTGCCTGGCTTACGCAAGAGCTTGCGATGTGCGATATTGCCAGGCAAAAGCAGGCGCCAAAAAAGACGCCGCTAAAGTGCGGCGCGAGCTTGCAGAGCACAAAAAACTGGCCAAGGCCTTCTCCTGAATCGTCGAGACAATGCGCGTGCCATTCGGCGCAGGTCAAAAAAACTCGCAAGGAAAGTGAGAACAAGCGGAGAAAGAACCAGTGCAAGAACCTGAAGAACCCCGAGAGCGAGCAGGCGTGAATTCTCGCCAGCGTGCCTGACACGTCGCAGCAGCTGCCTTCATTATTCGACTGCTTGAGGACGCTGCTAAACTGCAAGCACTGCGGGAGAAGGCATGGTGCGCGATTTCAAGCTCTTCCTGGCCCAGCCTTCTGAACAACTAACAAAACCGGACGCTAAGAGAAAGCATGACGTTCGTGCCAAAGCCAAGCAGAAGCTTGAGAAAGGCCTCGAGCTCACGGAGGTGGCGTCTTAGGCGTCGAGTTGGCAGCAGCTCTCTGGGGGAGAGAGCCGACGGAGCAGGCCCGAAGCAAACCTGCAGCGGTGAGCAGCCGCTGGCGCAATGCTGCCTGCGCTCAGGAGTGCCTCCTGCACTACGCCGCTCGACAAGGGGAGGCTGTGCCATACTGAGGTTGCTGCAAGCGGTGCACAGGCTTTCCCGCTGTACAACTCAGGAGGATGAGCAGGAACCCAGCCCAGAGGCCGTCGAATCCAGCTCACCTTATGCTCGACAACGCACTGCTGACAGGTGCCCCGGCGTCCGCATCTCGATGCGGAGGCACGCAGTGCACGGCATCTCAACACAAACAACTTGCACGGGACGCGAGCCGACTTCCCAAGAAGAGGCCTCTTGCAACTAAAAGCAGCACAGCTTCCCATTTTGAGCATGCGTGCTGCTCGAACATAGGCAAGAGGACGCGCAGTTGCGCGAAGGGCTGTTGCAGTCTCGCTCAAGAGACTGCGCAGCACTTCACTTGCGGGCTCAGGCGGTTTAGGGTTTAGGGCTTTAGGGGTTTAGGGTTTAGGGTATAGGGTTTTGGGCTTTAGGTTTGGGTTTAAGCTTGGGGGTTTCCCAAAATTAGGGTTCCCGGGGTTCCCTTTAAAGGGGATGTCAGGGTTATGTAGGGCTTACATGGGGCTCTATAGGGATGTATAGGGTTTGGCTTCCCCAACATTAGGGGTACCTTTAAAGGGAATATAGGGGTTGTACAGGGGTTATCTGTAGGGTTTAGCGTTTCAGGTTTTCCAAAATTAAGGGGACCATTTTGGGGCTCCCATAATAAGGATTACAGTATTTTGGGGTCTACATTGGGCTACGATGGAGGTTTTCGGTTTAGCAATCATGCATGCGTACCATATAAAGGTACTTGGGTGTAGGGTTTTCGGTTCTTTTAAGATGTCGCTGGTGAGACTGTAAGTATCATGTGCTACTTCGGAAGTCTGTGACGAAATCTGGCACCCTAAACCCTAAACCCCAAGCCCTACCTTTTTCTTACCGGTGGGCGTAGGGACCACAGGCACGGATGTCCATAGGATATGATAATCCCTAATCCTACAGTAATTGCTTTCTTTTTTCCATTCCTCCATAGTTAACTACCCACCCTCCCCCTAACCCTAAACCCCAAACTCTTAAACCCTGACCTAAAACCTTAAACCCTAAACCCTGAACCCAAAGGGTTGAGTTTCATTCTCACTTCGGCATGCTTGGGAGTCTGCTGGGCTAGGAGTGCAGCGTCTTTCAGGGTGCGCTTTCTTATATAGGTCGTAGGGTTTTTGTGCTAAATACTACATGGTTCTTTGGTGCGTTGTTTATAGAGGACTCGAATACCTATGCCGTGAAATTTCGAGGTTATGGAGGTACTACGTGGGTGATGGTTGATGAAGCTCAACTCGGGAAACCTCCCGCCAAGTGGGTGTGATTATACAGGAGCTTCCGAGAGGGGCCCTAATTCTAGACCCTTAATTACTATAATAGTTTCCATGTTCTTTATATTCTTTACCGTATCCTTCATGATGACCAAAGGCCCCGAGGAAGAGGAGGTATTGCGCTAGGGATCCTCGGGAACCCTCTCAGGAGGAAATCTACAAGTGCAGAGGGCATTACTACTACTTGCCCTTGGTTAGCTGGGAATGAAGGAGTGGATAAGAAAATGGAAGCTACCAGACTGGGTTATGAAGGGATTACCATAAGGATCCATTCTTAAACCTCAAACCCTAAATCCTAGACCCTAAACCCTATAATGGGTTATATCGGGACTACTATAGGGATCCATTATGTTTGGGAGCTGCACCTTGCAGGTGTATCAAGCGTGTCGGTTTAGGGTTTAGGGTTTAGGCTTGCGGGTTGCCATTGCATGTCTTCATGGCCTGCCGTGGGTTGCCTTGGATCCAAAGACCCTCCGCAGAGTGTAGATATTATTACTACCACTACCACTACTACTATTACTGCGACTTTAGCACCCTTACTACTACAGCTCGCATCCTAAACCCTAAGCCCTACGAACCCTAAACCTTACAACCATATAACCCTACAACCCTAAACCCTACAACCCTAAACCCTACAACCCTAAACTCTAAACCTTACAACCTTAAAGCTCCAATCTTGAATACTCGGCCCTAAGTCGTAAGGTTTGCGGTTCATGCTCTCAGTTCCAACCCTTCACTCTCAAATTCTTGGCACAATGCGGTCGGCCAAATGCGCCCTGATCTGGTTTAGAAAAGCAACAAGATTTATTCATGTTTATTGATTTTGCGGGTTCCGTTTGTTTAGCCATACTTTCGACTCCCTCAGACCTGTTTGGGCGTCCCATTTCATAGGTCTCCTTGGCTTCTAAACATCAGCCATCTTGGGATCATCAGCCAGGACCCAGCTGCCACCTGTGGCTCCGACGATGCCATCCTCTCTGGCCACCCGCGCGCAGATTACGAACTTCAGGGTTTGGGGTGTGGGCTGCTGACTTGCTGGTGCTTCAGAGGGATTGCGGGAGTGCATATCGGCACTGGTATGTGACACAGACATACATATATACATATTTATATACACACACCTACTTATACGGAGACTATAGAGAGCTCAGTCTAGGGATCCACTCTTGCACTCCAGCTCAAGAAGCACTAAGTCGACAGGATTTTGAGCATTTATGCTTTCGTGTAGCGTATGCGGTAGAAGGAATTTGTCTTGGGATTCGGGCTACGAGGTCCATGCTGTAGCGATCACAATGTGGATGTGGTGTACCAGGAGAATCCTTCTTGATCGCCCTAGCACATCCCGCCGACATCAGATCCTTGCAAGATTGGGACTTCAACCCCACGTATTATTTCATTATATAAATGGGCGTTATATACGGATGAGAACAAGGATTCACTCTTCCACTGTTCCTGAAGCACCAGGAAGTAAGTTGATGACAGCAGGTTTGACCATGAATATAAGTTCGGAGAGCACGTATTATGGACGCGAGTGGGTTGTTGTACTACTGTTTGGTGGACTTACCCTTGTAGAAATACTACAGCACAGCACCACACGCACTTTTAACCTTGAATATTCCCCCCAAGAAAGCACGATACTATCTCAAGAAAGCACGATACTATCTCAGGAACACTGCTTGTTGGGAGGGTAGGGGGATTGATTCTTCAGAAGACGTGATTCTGCTCCCTCAGCCCAAAACCTTGAACGCTAAGTCCTAAAGCCAGATGGAATGCGTTCAGGTATAATCCTGCTACTTAATGATTACCCGGAACAGCAGCTGCTAGATCTGTACAACCAATGTTGGTTCAACAAAAACAGTGCAATCGCAGTATCATTCTATAAAAGTAAAGGAGATGACTTGGATGCAGTTAATTATCGTCTTATTTATCTTTTAATTACTACGTACGAAATATACGCGGCTATGATTCAAGAAAGACTTTCAAACAGTTATGGGACGAACCAACCTTTGTTTCTTCCGAGATGCCTCTAAGACTACTCCGCTCGCACAGGTACCCCCTTTCACTGTTTGTTTATAGATTGGAAACAAGCATTTGACAAGCTCGACCACTTCTCCATGCAAATTGCCTTGCGCCGGCTGGGGGTCCATCAGCACTACTAGATATTATAAAGGATATATACACAGATCCAATGGTGGGTATGAGAGGGGAAAAGTGCTCGGCTACTCCTCACACCGGGATCAGACAGGGCAGCCCTCTCAGCCCGTGCCAATTTGTGATGGTTCTTTCAGACATACTTTCTGAATGTAGATGACAGACTCTTGAAGTATGGTATCCCCACAAACACCTCGTCCGTAGGAAAGCCGGTGTATCATTTAGAATATGCAGATGATACCCTATTATTCGGCATTGGCACCCATGTAGTGGAAGAATACTTGAAGCACCTGCAAGTAGAGGCATCTCTATACGGACTACTCCTCAACCTATCCGAAACCGAGCTATTCAGACACCCCAAACTCGATGACGGACAAATCCATTTTTCAACTGGAGAGCCAGTACCCATTGCAGACTCGGTGAAATATTGTGGCTCACAGGTGTTTTGGAACAAACCCACTCTAACAGCGCTACACCACAGATATTCTTAGGCTAAAACCTCTTTCAACAAGCTACAACATCTTTGGCGTAGTAGCCTGTCCAGTCGCATCAAGGTTCACATCTTCCAGGCTAACAGTGTGAGCACGCTAATATGCGGGGTCGCCACTTTAACGATGGAAGTTAAGCATTTCCAAAGACCTGGCTCTTGGTATCTCCCACTACCCCGTAGGGTACTGGGTGTAAACGCATCGTATTATTCTAGAGTACTAATAAGGAGGTATGGATTCAGGCAGGCAGACCCAATCTGCCATCACAGTTTGTTCTGTCACAACAATTCCGACTACTCCTCCAGGCCATGAAAACTGATCACATTGAACCACAACATCACACAGTATTTGCCCAGCTTATAAAGATAGAGTAGGTATGCTGCGAAACCACAAACGAGGCCCTCCTCTCCCACACTGGTTATCCATTGTGTCCCAACATGCCCTAGAATATTATATTCCCGAAATCTGTTCAAACCCAAATCGGCGTGGGGATCTTTTGGGTTTTTAGCAATACATTGACCACTCTTCAACTTTCCCTGATCGACTGGTGGCAGCGCCAAAGCGAACACTTTTAAGTTTTCCATCTTCTCGACTAGCATTGGAAGTGCATGGCTGTCGAAAAAGCCCTCTAGGCCTTAAATAATTTGGGGAGTAATGGGATATACGGCCTTGCACCCTAGACCCTAAACGCTGCTCGGAAAGAAGGGATTACTGTGTGCTGAGCTCCGTTTCTCTAGGCATCCCTGGGTTGCACTACTCGACGGAGGGATGTGCAGGCAGGGAAGGGGTTAGGGGTTTAGGCTTGAAGGTGTGGGGGTTAGTAGGGACGACGGGAATATGGGTATAATATAAGGTTATGTAGGGAGAATGGAAAGAAAGTGGAAGCCAGTATTTAGGGTGTAGCGTGTACTGAAGAAGGAAATACATTATAAACGGGTGACATCGGGATTATATTCCTGTTTTTCCGTTGAAAACCACTAGTAAGCCTAGGGTGCGGGTTTGAGGGGTCAGGGCTTGCAGTTCAGGGTCGCGGTTCAATTTTGTTGGATCCAGCGTTTTAATTGTTTTACCTAGGATTATACAGGGATTCTATAGGGATGATACGGGGATTATAGGGATTGTGTAGGGTTTACGCTTGTGCTTTCACCGTTCGGGGTATGGTCTGGACATTCTCGGACAAGTTCAAAACTGTTGGGCAAGCTGTCAGGTTTCCAGCCATCCCATGAAGAAATGTGATAACTGTGCCTTTACAGATTCTTACACAAAGAAGCGGCGGTCACTGCAACCATGCTGAACTTGGGTTTGAGATTTAGGGTTTAGTTACGGGCGCGGAAGGGAGAGTGGGAGTGGATCTTTACAAGAATCCTTTCATAATTCCCTGCAGCAGCGCTGTAATCTTTCCCATGCCTCCTTCTTCAAGCATCAGCAAGCGTTTCGATGCTGGATCCAGCAATGCCCACAGACTTCTGCTCGTACATTCTCCGAAGCCTACAGGATTACAGGAATGTAGTTGAAAGTGATTTAGAACTACCTGAAGCGCGAAATCAAAACCATGATCCTCGTTCCTTCGTCAGTGGGTTAAAAGCCGTAATCAATTTGCTTAGCTTTTTGCAGGTTACTGGATCCTGGATAGCAAGCCGCGTCAATGGCTGGTGAGGACTGAGGGACATGCAAGCATGGTTTTTGCGGTTTAGGGTGATGTGATGTGAAGCTGCCGTCCGTTGTCCCCAGAATTCTGTGAAGGGCCCGTTGATTCGAGAGGCCTTGCCTAGGCTGGACAAGTGTAGAGGTCAGCAGTTTTTGTTGCATTGCCCAGGCGATCATTGGATCCAAGAGGTCGAGAGTCTTAAGCCGTAAGGTGTAGTCACAACATGCCTCAACATCTGAAAGCTCAGCACAAGTCCACCTCATTTTCAGCTACCACGTAACGCTTTTAACGTCACCGGTACAGTGCATGATCTCAAAGTGCCGCCTAGTTTAAGGGGCAAGGCCCTCGGCACACCAGCTGGGACATGACTGGTATCAAGCCTGAGATAAGCAGCACTCTACACAATATTAACAGCATGTTGCCCCAATTTACTGAAAGGGTCGAGAAGCAAGCAGGAACCTTCAACTCCCTCCTGCTTTCTCAAAGCGAACGATGCAACATCTATGATGAGCAGCTCTGAAATGATGCTTAACTGCCTTATCCCAAATTGCATCAAGTCCTCAGATCGTATGTATGTGCGTGTGCGCGCCTGGTTTTTTTGCAGCACGCCTTGAAACACTCTGCACTGATGCAACTTCCGACAATGACATATCTGTTGTCAATAGCGGGAGCAGGAATTTCTAGCAAAATATCGTGTGCCCCGGAATACCGCCCAAAGTCTTCACCCAACACGCGCTAAGCCCCGATAGAATCCTTTTCTGTTTAGCCCTACACCCTACGCCCAAAACCCCTAAATCCAAACCTCTTCAACCTCAGCCCTGCAAACCCTAAACCCCCAAGGGCCAAATTCAAGACCCTAAACCGCCAACCCACAAAATCCTTGATCTAAGCCTAAACCTGCTTTGCCTCCTAAACCCCTCACCCCATCCAAGCCCTCTAGAATCCCCTAAGCCCACGAAACCCTCCAAGTCGATTAGCCTTTTATCGCGACATGAGCTGTAGCCTAAAATCTTTGAAAATCGTTGAAGGGGTCTTTTTGGGGATAATGTAGGGGATTATCATAGGGCTTATTAGACCCTGAACCCTAATCCCTAATCCCTAAACCCAAAATCCTATGGCTTATTAACGGGTATACCACGAGTTCAGACTTCATCACAAAAGCAGGAAAAGCGGTAGATCCGAGAGCGCAGACTTAAGCTCACTTCAGCGGACGCTGCAGGGGGAGGAGGGGGGCGGGGTGCAGGGATATTGGGGGTTAGGGTTGAGGGTTTAGGGAATTTGGGGCGATAAAGGGTGTATAGAGAGATATGCATGTACATACACATCTATGTGTGCGTCTATTTACATATCTCTATGTATTGGTGTAGAGGATCCCTTCAAGATTTAGGTTATACACTCCCAACAGTAACATAGAAATTCACAAAGGGCTCTGCACAGACCGCCCTCATTTTAGAAAAGGGCCTACAGGGGCTTCCGTGTCAGGTTGGGAGAGGGGAGGGGGCATTTAGGGGAGTTTAGGGCGCTCAAGTTCCGTCTATGTTTTGAGGGCTTCATGTAGGATCTAGTCGTTTTCATAGAACAGGCTCGTGAACAGGCTTTCCAAAGTCAACTAAGCTGTGCACCTTGTAGACAAGTATTCGCAGACACATTAAGCGCTTAGCATACCAAGAGTAACCTTATACCTGGAAAAAAAGAAAAACCCGTCCAAAAGGATTAGGTACAAAGCTCTGTTTCATTAGGTGCATTGCATTGTTTATTCTAGGGGTTCAGGGTCTGGGATAGCCATGCCAGACATGAAGCCTGGGATGGTTGAATAATTACTGGGTTGCTGTTAAAAAACTTAAGTTAAGTTACTATATTGGGGAAACCTTGTTATTTACTATATATACCCATTATGGTAACTTAAATTAAGTTCCATAACAGCAACCCAGATTAGTGGGCTCACAAGCCTACACGGGCTGTACATGGCTTCGCACAGTCGCAGATGGTTTGTAAGGCAGGGCTTTGGGCAAGTGGATGCCCTGAAATCGTTCCTCGTTTTCACCGCCAGGTAGGAGGTTCCACTTTAGCGCCACATTTTCGTCAGCCCTCAGAAAACATCTAAAACTCTGCACCCTCAGCCCCAAGCCCCTCAACCCTTAGGCTTAACCTCTTAAGCCTTGTTCTCTAATCCTCAATCCTAACTAAGTAAATCCTAAAACGCAGCCCTTAAAGCCTACTCTTCACATCCAAGCACCCTTCAAACACTGGGTTGCTGTGAAGATATTGCGGTTAAGTTGCCACAATATGGATATGATGTGCAAAGTGCCAGGCTTTATTTTCGAAAGGCAGCTACGAGTCCAGAATCAACAGTAATCCTCTTCCAGCTTAATGGTTGTAAAGTGGGAAATTGATCCTATAGAAGACCTCGTATAATTTTGATCCCTAAACCCCTACATAGTAGTTTCCATTTTCTTTTCCAGTATCCCTATATAACCCCTATGATCTATCTACTTAAGGGGGACTAGGTTAAGAAACATGGTGGTTTCCATTTTCTCCTCCGTTGCTTCGTTCCCTAGACCTTAAACCTATTCGTAGCTTCCATTTTTTGACAATCATTCAATACGACCTCCGTCAACCCTGAACCAATAAAGACATCCTTACTTTTGGATTATAAATCCCTATTTGACCCAATATACTACATACCAACACCCCCTATTTTTGGGAAACCCCAATCCTTTTCATCTATAATCACTGGTTCCATTTCATTTATCATTCGCTTTTCAATTTGATTCTCCATTATAGGGGTATATATCCCTAAGCCCCAAGCATTAAATCCTAAACCATCCCAAGCCCTGAGCCCTGAACCCCAAACCCTAAACCTTAGATTATGAAATCCTAAACCCTAAACCCTAAGCCCTAAACTCTAATCCCTAAACCCTAAACCTCAAACCCTAAACCCTAAAGCCGAAGCCAAAGAGGAGCTTGGCCAGACGCCGGCTGAATTCTTGCCGCTTACGGACGCCGACACCGAGGCCGTTGCTGCTTGGTGCCACCTGGGAGGAGTTTACCTGAGCCATAGTCTAAAATCCTTAAAGGGGGGTTATATAGGAGATTATATAGGGGACTACTATAGGGGTTATTAAGGGGGATACTAGGAGTTTAGATTATAGCTCACTTGTGACTCCAATGAAGGGATACATGGTCATGTATGGGGATGTACAGGAATTTAATGGGTTCTTGGGTTTAGGATCTACCTGGAACCCAAGTTAGGTAAGTTTCACTATGGGTTGTGCCTATCACTCAGTGGGTGCTTACTATAAGGCTGAAGGTAGTGAGGGTTACAGGTAGGGGTTCCTTTGGCTTCGGGTTGAGATTTTCGTGCTTAGGGTTGATGGGATGTGTACTGCAGTGGCCTCAATTGCTTTCTGCCATTATGGCGAGTGTGAGTTGCGGTTATAAGGTTTGGGGGTGTGGACCTTGCGCAGGGGGACCCCAAACCGTAAAACGTCATTCTTTGGTTTTTGAGTTGCCCAAGGAAACCTTTTCTCTCTTCCTTATTCAGAACTTGGGAAGATGTTAGGGGCCTGAATGATAAGCACGGGGTTTTGGGATTGTTGTACCCGGGGTGTCTCCCAAAAAGGGGGTCGGTGGACAATCCCTCTACGACCCTCTAAAGGGACTCCTAATTTTGGAAATGTTCACATGCACGTTTGATAATCCCCTATAATTACAGCAGTTTCCATTTTCTTTTCCATTATCCCAATATTACCCCAATATTACCCCATTATAACCCTAATATATTAAACTATAGCTCATTTGGGTGCATGTGCTTGTTGCTAAGGCCCTGTATGAGGAGGCCGTGAAGTTGAGTGAGGCACGGTCGGGGGGGGGTTCCAAAAAGGTAGGAGTTCCCTAGCCCCCAATTCTAAAACCCCAAATTATTCACGGATTGATGGGCATTATGTAGGGGTATATCGGGACAGAGAAGCAGGGCGGGAGGGAGTCAGGTCTATTTTTTGTAGTTCTGGCAATATGCCTACCTTGTACTTGGTGTCAACCCACCGAAGCTTCATGGAATTGTGGAAGCTGAGCCCCAGCTTACCCGCTGTGCCCTGTTCCATTTTCGGTGTCCTGCCTCACATGTGCTACTGTCAAGATTCGGTTTACGAAGGGGCCATTGCGGGTGGACATAGGGGTCCCTCTGTTTTTTACTCCCTAATATCTTCCTTTACTAATTGGAACCATGTCCATTTATTACGGTGGGAATGTTGACTGTAGCTTACATGTGAAAGGTACATGCCTACGTCACGCGTGATGCGTGATGCTAGCAGACATCATTTCTTGCAGCAGCGAATGGAGGAATGGGTCTCTAGAGTAGCTCCTGTGCAATCCCAAAGCATATGGTAGCTGTCATCTTCTTTTCCAATCCTCCATTTCCTATTTACCACCCTCGCCCTAGACTCGTAACCTAATTGTAGCTTCCTTGTTCTTTCCTTCTTCTCTGCCCACTCACAACCAGCAAGACCAAAATCCTAGATTCTGCTATTCTCCCAGTTTCCAATTAATTTTCTCTTTGTTTTTCCAGTTGATTCTCCACTGGCAGGGCATTAAGTATCTAAACCTTACAAGACCGGGGTCGTTGCGAGACTTCGTGGAAGGCTGGGAAGCTGAAAGAGTCCATAGCAGCTGTGGCCGCAGTAATGAAGGTTTTCCGCGAGGCTGACCGTTTTGGAGTTTTTGATTAAGGGTTTAGGGTTTACGGTTTAGGGTTTGGGGGACCATTTGCAGATTGTCTTCAAAAAGACTGTGTCCCGAGGCGTGTGAGACCCTAGCAACACTAGTGACATCCGCTCAGGAGCTCAATACTTGTATTAGGGTAAAATATAGGGGTTCTCTAGGGATTACATAGGGTTCAGGGTTATTATTCCAATAATGGAAAATCAAATGGAAAAGAAGATGGAAAATGAAGTGGCAACTGGGGGTATATCTAAACGCTAAACAGTTTTTTCACTCAATCTTTAGGGGGCCAAGTAAAATTGATAAGGCACGTCTCACTTTAATCTGGAAGTCTCCACATCGGCACTTTTATGTGCAAATGGTGCTGACAGGACTAGCATTGGGTAAGGTGTAGTGATCCTGATGATGCTTATGACTGAACTTATGACTATTTTCTGTAGCTGATTGGATTATTTCCGGCACCCAACAGTTAAACAACATCAGGCCCTAAACCCCAATTCCTAAACCTTAAACATTAGAGCCCCAGCTCATGATCTTGTAGCTAAAGCGTAAGCCTTAAATCCTGATCTTGTAGCTCAGGAGATGTTCAAAAAAGCCGCTGAAAAGTCTGAGAGCCTCGCTTTCCACTACCAACTCTGAGAGATGCATCGCAGAAGAGTTTAGGGTTTAGGGTGTAGGGTTGATGAGGAACAGAAAATGGAAACTACTATTTAGGGTTTAGGGCCATCCCGGGATTTTTAGGGAAACAAACAGGGATATACAGCCCCGGTAATGGAGAAGCAAATCGAAACCAAATGGAAATTGAAGCTAGGGTCATGTAGGGATGTGATGGGGTTTAGGGTTCTTACAAAGCTTTCCATGGCCCTAGGTACCGGAAGTGCGGTATTATTACTGCCGTCATGCCCCTGAGTACCTTAAAGCTTGGGAGTGATGGTATTGCTAAGGTCACACAAGATATTCAGCATCAACTTTAGGAGCATAATAGACAAGGCTTATCAGTGATAAGTTATGAGCTATAAATGGTATCAGGAGAATGCAGGGGTTGAAGGGAGCTCACAGGAATACATGTCTGTAGTCGCCGGTACGGTAACATTTTTCGATTGACTACTAGTTGGAGTCATGGAAGCACGTCATTTGTATGACTCTTAACAGTAGTGTCTAAAACATGAGCAAAGCCTCCACATCAACGTCATTTTCAAGATCCACAATGTGAACACCCCTTTTGCATACAAACAGACGTCCCAGTCCGTAGTTGAAGGCTTCAAATTCTGTTCTCTTTTGACTTGAAGCCCGCACGCAAACGACTGAAACATACCGTCAGCAGGCACATGTGCCGCTACAGGGAGAAAACCATTACATACGAAACCATACAGAATGCTGCTGCGACAGCCCTTCAAGTACTCACCAGGTGCTGCTGGGCAAGCAATAATGACCTCACCTCAAGTGCTGGTTTGGACAAAAATGGTCCCAATTAGGCTCAGGTGCAGGTTCTAGAAACACTTCAAAGTGGCCAGTGCTAGGTAAGCTCCTGTTCAGGAAGGGGGCCAGCAGGTTAACACTCGCACTGTGGCTACGACTCCTCAAGCAGAGAGTGAACCACGCATCAAGAACACGAGTTTCCCAAACCTAGGAGAACTTTTAAAGGGCGATATAGGGGTTTATATGGGCCTTTCGGGTTTAGGGTTTTAGGGGTTGCCTCGCAGCTTGTTCATAGTACATGCAGCTCCTAGCTAATGTTGCACCAGGTTTAAATCCAGGTACTTCAATGGGGATGGTCTGGATTCATCTGGGGCCCCAAAACAAAACACACAATTGAGCAGGGTCATTAAACGATGGCCTGCCATGGAGAAAGGGGCTGCCCAAACACATTAAACAAGGTCTCATCAATAAACCTAGTCCGACATTACTTCAGAAGCGAATCATCCCAGAAATTGTTCTCAATTTGCAGTCGCTGATAGCCACTTCTGGGCCGAAGCGCGTAGAATCGTCAGGCACCCCTCATCCAGCAGTGGTGCTTCTGGTCCCAAAGATATCTTTCTTCTGCAATGAGCCTGTTGCACATGAGCACAAAGGATTCTCCTCGGATGCTTGTGCAAAAACAGCTGTTGAACATCTGTAGGCTTTGGAACATCTGTATAGCTGGAAGGCTTGGAGCGAAGTGGTCATTTTTGCATAGATTTGCAGAAGGAAGATCTGGACATACACCGTGCTCTGTGTCGGCGTGAAAAAAGGGGCTGGATCCAGGAGCGTCTATGTGCGATTGAGACCATGGGCTTAGCGCCAGTCTGGGGTAAACAAGAAATCTTCCTGGCTCTTCATACGTCGCTTTGATGGCAGCATTCGTCGGCATCCTTCACTTGTAATTTAATTACCTGGCTCTGCATGGCAAAGTTCAATTGATTGAGTTTTCATCTGGACTTAGTGAAGTCCAAGTAAGCAGCGCAAGTCATCATGTCAGCACAATATGACAATAATGAAAGCAACCCCCCAGGTTCGCGCTCGACTGCTTCAAGGCATTTTTTTCCAGCAGTGGCCTTGCCACATTTTGCATTCAACTTCTTCATGGCAGTGCTGGTTCGCAGCGGTGGTGTTGCCACGGATCGCCTTCAACTTCTTCATGGTGGAGTTTTTTTGGCCTCGGTGGCATTGCCATGGTTAACGGCGGCCATGTCTTACCGCAATGGCATCCCCACGGTTCGCGGTCAAGTTCTTCATGGCGGCACCTTTTTTCCGCGGTGGCATCCCCACGGTTCGCGGATGGGGCTCGTTCGTTCGTGTCGTCCGTGGTTGCTAATGTTGGTTGCCGTTGTGCGTGTTGATAGTTCGGACTGGCACCTTACGCCTTCGGGCCTGAGGTGACGGCCTCTTTTAGGCCAGGCTACTGCCTCGGTCAATTCTCCACTCCGGTACAGTAGACATCCCTATACCCTGAACCCACAACTTCTGAGGCAAGCACCTGCTTGCCATTCCATTCGCCTAGCTTGGCCTGTCAGGTATACTTCCGACGCCGTAGGTAGATGCAGTTGCAGGTGCAGTATGGCGTGGTCACTGGGTATTCCATCCCGTGAGAACCAGTTGAGTTTCGACATTTTGTCGTGTCTTGGCGCTTTAGGGTTCAGATTTTGTGGGTCAGCACGATGCTTTTTCTAGTGCAGACGTATTCCTTTAGAGTGCTCATCGGGCTATTGTTTGTTCGCCAGTCCAAGGCTCAATTCAATTCAGGCCACGACAGTACTTCACGCTAAAGCCTCCGGAGATGCCGTAGAAGGAATCTTGGTTGGTTGTTACCCAGGAATTCCTAGGAGGTCAGAGCAGGAACACGAAGCATGCTGCAGCAGGGTGGCGTAGGTGCTAGGGCCCACCTTAGCCTTTGCGTGCGAGGCTTGTTTTGTGACATCAGGATTCAGTGTTTCGGTTTCGGCGTTTAGGGGCAACAGGGGCGGTGTGGCTAGTGCCGGCTAGGGTTTGGGTTCGAGCTTCAAGGAGACTTCGCCGAGGTGTTCAAGCGATCACTGATTTGAACAACCAACCCAGGTCACCCGGAAGAAGAACATAGAATTTGTTGCAGGATAACAGTTACAGGACATTCCCAATCTACTGGTCACATCTCCATCGGTATGAACTTTGAACATCGCAACCATAAGCCACTCGAGGTAAAACAACCACTGTAGGAGGGGGCAAAGGTGGACGGAGCAGTTCTGCTGGTAATCCCTAAATCCCTAGCTAGGAAAACTATATCCCGCTATAGTTGCATGCGTTTTTCTTACACATATCACTAGTGTTTCAGAGTATACCTACTTTGTGTAACTTTGAAACATGGAACGCTAGCCCATTAGGTACTGATCCACCCGTCGCCATGGCAGATCTTCCCGGAGCAGCCACGCTGAAGAGGCCGCAGTAAAACCAATTTTGTTTAGTGCAATCTGCTGCAAAGTCCTAGGTCATGAATCACTTCCCCCAACTCCCTACCCCCTGATACTTACATATTAACATATGTATAATATAATATATATCTATATAGATTTGTTTATATATGTGAATATGTATAGAGTGTGATATGGGGGGGGGGGAGGGGTGGACATTACCCTAGACCCTAAGCCCTAAACCCTAAACCCTAAACCCTAAACACTTTCATAAAAGGCAAGGGGGGAAGGACATTGAGTCGGCTCATCTCTAAGCCTTTGGAAAGGGGAAAGTTGTTTGGGGTCCCAAGATGGGATGAGGTGCCTAAACCCGAAATGTGTAGTGTTTTATTTGGGGATACTATGGTACCCCATTATAGAGTAAGACTATATTCTCCTTTTGGGGTGTAGTACTTTATATAAACAATATTATCTTACTAGGTTCAACCACCAAATTAACTCTTAACCCAAAAGAATCCAAACCCTAAACCCTAGGCCCCAAGTCTTTGGTTTTAGGATCCCTTAAGCCTACATAGTGGGTTTCTGTTTTCTCTTCCATTCCCGTACACTCTCATTCCTTCCCATTACTGGTATATTTCTTTACCCGAACCCCGAACCTAAGCCCTAAACCCTAAACCCGAAACCCTAACCTAAACCCGAAACCCGAAACCCTAAACCTTAGACCACGAACCCGCATCTCTCCGGCCGTTCCTGGCCTGCATCCCCGCCGGCTAATAAGGCAGCTTTGCTTGAGGTTTAGGGGCTTAGGGTTTAAGGTGTATAGGTCAGGTGACCTGTAATAGTGGTATAAGAGGAAGATAAGAGGAACCTAACACAATCACCATTGTCCCTTGTAGTCACTATTAATACTGAATGCGGGGCCCATCTAATGTGTAGCTTCTAGGGTTGAAGTAGACGAATGCCGGTTTCGCTATGCATCGTTCGTTGGAGGTCCCTGCAAGAAGGATCTTGGTTCTTCGAGCGTAGATTGGCGGGCCACTTTCTTGAGAAGCCCTTGTCAGCATGTCCAGACAAGGTGCCCCCTGTATACCGCAAAATGCTGCAATCCTTCGAATAGGGGTTCCGGACAAGGAGTCCCGTACCTTTTGCCAGCCCACATACAAGCTCCCTTTTAGGTGAGCACTTATCTAAGCAAATTGCATGCCCACGCCTCCGCTGCCCTAAGCCCGATATTTTTTTCTCCTTCCCCCGATCCTTAGTCAGAACCCAAGAAGAGGACCATCTTTTCTTGGAAGGCCCATACACTTCTTGCGGCCCCATGGCCTGAAGACAATCCCCAGGGTAAGTGTGGAGAGGTTTCGGGCTGGATGATTTCTCTGGAACTTGCTTGATGGCTGCTCTTTATCTACCCCAGAAGTCACAGAAGTTACGCCCCAACCCCAGAGCCGTCAGGTTTACTGGTTTGGGGTTTGGGGTTTGTACATTCGAACGGGTCCCCCACAGTCTTAGGAACGTTTCCTTGCACATTCCCTACAACACGCTTATGGTCTCCTAGAATCCTGATAGATTCCCTTTCCCGGCGGAATGCCCGCATGATCCAACTCGCTCAAACATCTGAGAAGCCCTGTCATAGTTCCTATCGCACCGCTAGACGCGAAACGCTTTCTATACTAGTCACGCCACAACGCAGCGGCTGTTGGATGTCCCTGTCAAAATGGTAGTTTCCCTATATAAGGGGACCCCAATATGGACCCCCAAAATGAGATAATCCTTATTACTGGGACCCCTAAAAAGGTAACCCTAATTTCGGGAAACTACCAAATCTTTAGCTCCCGCAAGGAAAAACCAGTAATTCTGCGATCCCTGAGTCCCTAATTCCTTAAGGAGCTTCGATTCCTAAACCCTAACTCCTAGACTCTCAAACCTGACCCCTAAAACCAAAGCTCTAAACCCTGACCCTCGTCCCTCAACCTCAATTCCCGAATCCAGCCCCAAAGCCCTAAACCATCCAGGCCAGCGCATGCAGCGCAGCCACGGGAGCGTCTGCTGCTGCCTTCCCGGGTGGAGCTCCTCAGAAGGGTCCAGGGGTTTAGGGTTTAAGGGTTGAGGGTTGAATTGTTTAGGGCTTAAGGGTTGAGGCTGTTAGGCTTAAGGATTTAAGGGTTTAGGGCTTGGAGGTTTAGGCTTTAGGCTTAAAGTTTTTAGGGCGTAGGGTTGATCTGCAACTGCAACCCCTATCACTTACAGCTTAGTATCAGTTGCCCCCCTGTAAGTAGGTGTAGCCCACAAGAGCTATAGCCTAAACTCCTTAGAGGGGGGGTTAGGAGAGTATATAGGCTAGGAGTTTGGACTATAGCTCATAAAGCTGCAGTGATTGAGGTAGCAGGTTGGGTTTAAGCTGCATTTTGGGGCTGTTTTTCTGGTTTGGGGGATGGAATTTATGCTCGGAGTTCAGCGCTGTTGGTTCTGGCTCTCAGGGGAATGGAAGTCTGCAGAAGGGAAGCTTAAGCGTCATGAACTTCTTGAGGTATGTTTTTCCATTCTGGGGTTATCTCTACTGATACAAGAAGGCATTATACCCTAAACCCTTAACCCTGCACCCTGAACCCAAAACCTAGAATGTAACATGTGGGTGTACAGCTCCCTCCGGCTGCAAGCCTAAAGCAGGTTTCTCTTGGTTACTGCCGCCCGCCCAGTAACAGTTGGATAGTTTGGGTTAAGCCCCCCACTAATAGCGGCACGCGAAGGATACATATATATATATATATACATACATATGTAAGCCCCAATGTAATTGCCATTATCTGTTGTGGTCACTATTAGTGGGTGGGGAGCCCAACCTAATGGATAGTACCCATATTGCACACTGTTACTGGGTGCGTGCAGTACCTACGGTTTCTCAAAGGCCTTGGCACGCAAAACCTGCACTCCTAGCTAGTCGAACTGCAGCATAATTTCCTTGTAAGATAAACTTTAACCAGCCCCAAAATGCAATCATCCGCAGCCAATACTCTGCGATGGATATTAAAAGTCCTGCATGACCCCGAGTACCTTACACCTTGGGAATTAAGGTTCTATCTTATAGTAAGGTTATGCAGGATTTTTAGTGTCAACCGCATCTCATTGAAATCAAGATGTTGCACGCCACCAGAGCGTAAGCAACATTCGCCTTGCAAAAGGTTCATTGGTTCTCAGTGAGATACTAAAAATGCTGACCTGTGTTGTCATGAAGATATGATTTCAAGCTCTACTTCTGATCAGAAACCCTGGACCGATGAACCTCCAAGCAGGAAAAGCAATAGAAGGAGCAGATGCGGGCTAACCCGTATATAATGTAATCCCTAAAGTAGTTTCCATTTTCTTTTCCATCATCCCCAAGCCCTAAATTCTAAACCCCATATGATCCCTATATAACCCCTATATAGTTCCTATATAACCGCTATATATAACCTTTATATATAACCCCTATATAACCCTCATATAAACCCCTATATAACCCTTATATATAGCCCTTATATAGCCCCTCGGAAGCAACTTTAGGGCTCAGTTTTTTTTTTTGATGCTTGTTTGGCTGGTCCAATATGCGCAGTCAAAATTGGAAGGTCACATTCGGGTTTGCTATGAAGGGTTATATAGGGATTATGTAGGGTTTAGGCCTTAGGGACAATGGAAAAGAAAACGGAAAGTATTTAAAAGGATTTGCAGGGGAGCAATATTCCTAATGATTCAGACCCTTAACCCTCAAAGCCCTACGCCCTCAACATCCCTAGACACTAAACCCTTTATCCAGGCTCTGCTTCAGCTCTAAGCCTCAAACCTTACAACTAGTCCTGAGGCCTAACTCCAGGATTCCACCCACCCCTGCCCCTTGCAGACAGGCCGCAGACTTGCGTTGCTGGAGGCAGAGATATGAGACTTTCTCAACAACAGGGGGCGCCTGGGGACTCTAGGGATATGCGGGGGTGGGATTTGGTTTCTGGGAGTCCTTAAATCCTACACCCTATTACGGATTATGTAGGGACGACTTTGAGAAGTTATGGTCATTTTTTGATTTGCAAGGAGCCAAATCACCTTAAATTGTGGTTCATATGAGCTACTGCAATATCTATAATCCCTAATGAGGAACCCATGTCCATCAATCACATGGGGCAATATTGACTGTAGCTCATATATTCAAGATGGCCTCGCTTGAGCCTGTTAGATGTATTCGAGAGGGACATATGCATCCTGATTTTGCGTTGTCAGTATATCTATCCAACTTCAACCAGCTACATATTCCACACTTTCCGCTTCATTTTCAAATTTCCTTTACATTCTTCCATCTCATTCTCCATTGGGGATATTATCCCTAAACCTTATACAAACCCTTAAAGTCCCCGAGTTTTGATGGCCCCAGCAGGCTGGGCTTGAGGGGGCACGCGCAGCGCGGAGGAGTCGCGGGGGCCGTTGTTTTAGAGGAGGAGTTTAGAAGAAGAGCGGAGTTCGGTGGGGAGGTCCACTGCAAAGGGGGAGGGGGATGAGTAGGAGTTTCACCAAGTGCAAGTGTGGTAGAAAGTGTTGCCTGCAGTCCAGTGGAGGTGAACCCCAGACCCACAATCCTTACCAAGAAATCAGGATAAAAGCCGATATGCCAAGCCCAAGCCAGAACCCGAAACTCTAAACCCTAAAAGCCTAAACCCTGAACCCCAAATCCCAATCCCTAAACCCTGACCCCCAAACCCCCCTAACCTTGAAACCCAAACCCAAACCATGGAACACTTGCTCGGAAGCCCTCGAGGCTGAAACCCGGCGCGCGTTGTTTATACCCAAAGCTTTCATTCCCTCTAGGGTCGTTGATAAGGCATCAAAAGTACATTAACAGAGTGTGGGTATACAGAAGTGGATTGGTCGGCCTTGAACCCATTTCAGCATAATGATAAGTGACTTCAACTAAGGCACCATAATACAGATGTATGTTGGTTTTTATGCGGATTCGCATTAAGTCAACACAGTGGATGTGTACACACATATATATGTATATATGTATACATATGGAGAAAGTAAATGATCTGGTTTCCCCATATTGGTAACTTAACTTAACTTAACTTCCCTGACAACAACTCAGATGATGTCCTGTATATATATATATATGTCGCAAAATATTGGAAATGTAATTCCAGAACTTTCAAGCAATCCTTCCATCCCCCTGAAAAAACCTCAGTACCACCTGCTGACAGCCTGTATACTCTCCGTAACACAATCCCCTCTGAAGTCCTTCAAGCCGCAATTTTGAAAACACGAAGGCCCAGTCTCGCCTTTGCATGCGCAGGCGCTGGTACGTGGCTCAGTTGCTTGTGTTTAAGACTGCTTATCAGTGCATAAGGGGGAAGGCAGGCGTATCCCTATAGCGTGCTCTATATGACCTTCATATATGCCCCTGGCATTGTATTCCTCTCCCCCCCGAAAGCACCAGCAACACCACTTAGGGATTTGTAACGGTTTACGGGTTCGCTCTTTGTAGACTCTAGAGTCAAACAATGCCGTGAGAACCCGGAATCTAGGCTTGCAGTTGCAGGTTTTGGGCTGGGGTTTATGGTGGAGGATTTCGGCGTTTAGGGTCGAAGGAGCCCTCTCCACAGGGCTTCCTGAAGGAAGGCTTCAAATTATTGTTTTACTTGCCTTGTTCGTGATGTGCATTCCGGTGGCTCGAGGGCAAGAAGACCCAAAGACAACCTTCTACAACAATTCGGGTGCTAGGCCCCATCTTGATATAGCCATGGCCTTTCGCAGCCTTTGCACCTTGACCCTGCTGGTCGCCAGCCTTGCCGAGGTGCCATGGACCCTACATCCTGTTGGATGTATGGTCCCCCTTGAGTAGATATGGCTTTGGGTATATTACAATAAGATCCCCATATACCCCATATTCTATCTACTCAAAGGGGACTAGCTATTTTGCTTTTAGGGTTGAGGGTTCATGCATTTGAAGTGTTTTGAGGTTGAAATTCAGAATTTTCCACAGGTGGCCGTGGGCAAGGGACACTGTTGTGTTCCTGTTTAGTTGCTTCGGATCTGAAGGAATCATCACATTTTTGTCATGCTGCCTTTCCTGGTGTTCATTTTTGTTTTTTTGAAGCCTTCAGATATCCTCAGCATTGCTATGTGTGGGATTTAGGGTTTAGGGCTGTACTATAATATGTTAGAGAATACTAAATAATACTATGTTTCAGTATGGTTCATTGGGACCTTTTGAGTCAAAGTCCGTGTTCATTGGGACATTTCAGGTCAAACTCCTTAAGCCCTGAACCCGAAACCTTGTTCATTGGGGCTCCTTGCGCCCAAGGGAGGTGGTGCAAAAGGGTCACCGAAGCCCTGATGGTTTTCTCTCTCGGGCCAATTTGTCTTCCTTAGGGCCTTGGTTTAGCGTGATGAGGAAATATTGTCTGATATAGTATAATAGAATATATATATATATATGGACACTATATTCAGTACACTAGATTCTGATCTATGCCACGAATACTTCCATCAAAGGCTGCATTTGTGCTGGGCCGAGTGGTGCCAAACCCCTACGACTGCACACGCCATGGGAAAACCAGGAGTTTTTGCAGCAATCTCTCCAAAGGACCTTAAGCTAGGGGAACAGGCCTAGTATATTATATTTCAGTATATTATAGTATATCATACGGTTCCACTTTTAGCAAAGGTGAATCCAGGTGGTTGCGGCCCACATCCCTAAACCCTAAACCCCTAAGGCTACGGTAGGCCTTGAATCCAATTCCCTATTGCCCGTATTCTGTAGTCTGAACCCTCATCCTGAAACCTTACTCTGTAAATACCTTGCACTCATCAAGCAACCCTATTCCCTACACCGTAACCCCTTAAACCCTCATGCCTCATCACAACCCTAATCCCAAATCTCAATCCTGAACTTCAACCCGAAATCCTAAACCCTAAGACCCCGGATCCCTGAACCCAAAGATCCCTAGACCCCTGAATCCTAAATCCATGAATCCTTGAGCCACTAGAACCGCAATCCCTAAACCCATAAGCCGTGAAATTCCTAAACTCCTGAATGCCTAAGACCTTAAACTCCTGAATCCGTAAATCCTTAAATCTATAAACCATAAATCCCTGAAACCCTAAATCCCCAAACCCTAAACCCCTGAAACCCTTACTCCATAAACCTTCAAACCCTAAATCCCTTCTAAACCCTAAAACCCTAAAC
>CAJNIZ010004757.1:315-20809 GCA_905231905.1 Symbiodinium pilosum | reverse complement strand
GTGTGGAGACGTTAAAACGTTTCACGTACACCAAACAAGGCACGGCCTCAGAAAGCCTAAAAGTCGTGCAGCCGTCCCTTGGAGTGACAAAATGGCTTGGCGGACCTCTCCACGTCTGCCAAGCCATTTTCCTACGCCCTCAACATGTATCCTACAGATTTCCACAAAAAATGGCTTGGCGGACCTCTGACGTCTACCGAGCCATTTTTTTGACCCCCTCGACATGTACCCCATAGATGTCCCAAAAATGGCTTTGAAAATATTGGCTGAAGCACGTACCCCCCCCCCCACCAAGCCAATATTAAGGATGGGTGATGAAGCGGCCAAATAGCTGTTTTTACCAGGTTTCGAGGATCAAAATAAGGTTTTGTAGGTTCGAAAATCATCCTCAATAACGGGGGCTACGTGTAGTGAATACTTGGCGGGTATGAGGGGATTTGTGAGCCTTCGTATTGTAGCGTTCCTAGGCATGTCTTTTGACTCACCGAGCGAAGCTGGCCTTGCTGAAAAGCCCGTCTCACATCTGAGTAGAGAACTTTGATCGTTGCATTTAGGATCGTTCTCGTGAGTTCTAAACACAACACAACACAGCACACACCCCGGCGCCTGTGTCACGCACGCGCGCACACACACACACACACGCACACACACACCCGCGCACACGCACCAACGCACTTACACCGCGCACATACACCACAGCGACTGCGCCACACTGCGACCGCGACACCTAGAACACTGCCACATACGCGTCTCTTGCTCACGTGGAACTGCTTGCTTTCGGGATAATCGGTGTCTAGTTTTTTGAAGCGTTCCCGTTATGCTTGCATCAGCACAAAGGACCATTAGGTCCGAGCGAGGTTTGAACCTCCAGTGCCTTGCTATTCCAACTGATCAGTCAGGAGCTTGTGCTCTTTGGTTTAGGGTTACCCTAAACCCCTTACCCCTAAACCCTAGGGTTTATGGGGTTTAGGTTTAGAACATTGGACCAAGACTACTCTGCCCAGGAACTTCCTTTGAGGTCCTTCGAGCTTCTTGAGCTTCTGACATGCTACAACTTTCTTGGATCACCTTTACACAGGAATCCTGAAGATGCGGCACAAAGCACATGGGGATGTCCTAAGAAGCATAACTCTGACTTGCACTTCCCGTGCTCAGCGCTGGCCCTACCTGACAGGACAGCCTGCAAACATCTTCAAGTGCGCAAGCTGCTGCGAAGGCGCATGAAGTCTAAGAACAAGATCGATTCTTCGTCTTCAAATAGCATCTTGCCGATGTCCACGGCAGCAGTCACATCCTGGTTTGAGCGAGCCGGCCAACATGTCATGTTGCCCGAATTCTACTGCTGTGGCGTTTTGTCTATCCTGACTTTGAGCAAGCAGCAGACGAATCGCCTTCAACCATTCAGCCAAGTCTCAACTCCAATGCTGGCCAGCGCTTTTGCAGCCTTCTTGTGGCTCAGCAGATCCTCGAATTCCTGCTGGTGAGAGATGAGGCAAAAGCAGGCCACCATGCTCTGAGGAAGCAGCAAATATACTATAGTGGTTTCCATTTTCTTTTCCATTATCCCAATATAACCCCAATATACTATAGTAGTTTCCATTTTCTTTTCCATTATCCCAATATGACCCCAGTATACTAAAGATTTTAGATTACAACTCAAGCTCAGCTTGCTGTAGCATGCCGCCTTCCATCAAGCTACGCAACATGCTGGCTGCTACTTCAATATGCCTCTTTATTTTCAGTAATTGAGTATGTCAACGCAAGCCAGCATGTCACTAGCCAACGCCCGTACAAGCTGTCACAAATTCAAACCTGAAGTCAATGCTAGCACATCAAGAACCTACATGAGGTTCATCCACACATTTCCCCCACCGGCAACTTCAGCTCAACTTTCACATTTGCTAACCCACACACATCCCTTTCCTTTTCCTCCTAAATCTGCGACCTGCCTCTCTGCTGATCAATCGCTCATCATCTTCTTGTCCGTCTTTGTGCTCTAGCATCCCCCATAGAACCTCATCTCAAGGGCGCTTGGCTTTGAAGCATCATGTGAGCAGTGGACAAACAAAGAATGGAGGCTAATATTAAGGATTTAGGGTACTATATACGGGTTATATAGGGATAATGGAAAAGAAACTGGAAGCTACTGTTGGGGGTTTACGGTACTATACAAGGGTTAGTCAAGAGCGGCCCAATAGACGAGAGAAGACCAAGCAGTTGGGCTGCGCGCGACAGTACAACCTTTAATCATAAGAAGCAAATGCCTTCCTGGTACCTTACACATCGGCCAACAGTAGCCCGTGAAATAGTGAGCTGGATTAAGTAAGCTTCATGCAGATCTCATGAGCCGAAAATGCTCAGTTGATTGAAGTTCCAAAGAAACCAGCACTAGCTTTTGAATTGTGACTAAATTTCGGTATGGTTTGATCAACTTGGCAACATCACTGGAATCTAGACCATTTCGCTGCTGTGATAACCGGGAGAGGACCTTGGATGAAGCTATGAAGCCATGAATATCAGCATTCATTTCTGCTTTGTCTTCGGGTATGTCTTGCGAAGCTTATGCGGAACCCCTTGTGCTTCTGATGCCGTCTCACGCTCAGGCCTAGATTGCCGGACTCCGGGTGAATTTACAGCTTCTGGGAACTGCCAGGGAGCCTTTCGCGCCACTTCAGCGTCCAGGTTCTCACGCTCGATGAGCGTGACAGTCTTGACTGCTTCCACTAGGACGCCGAGGAGCATGTTCATGACCTTGATTCATGGGTTTTATTGGGGTTATATGGGGATAATGGAGAATATAATGGAAACTACTATATTATATATAACCCTCATCCCATAGAATAGGTGGTCTTGTTACATGATAGAAGTTGGACCGCCGAAGATCTGCAGTGGCCTTGAAGTAGTGGCCACAGACATTCGCAAGTCTCCATGTCTCGTAACGATTTCACAGCACCATTTTGCAAACATTGCTGAAAAGCCAACACTCTTGCCAAAGGAGGAGCCAGAATGCACGCCCCCATACAACCCCTGTATAATACCCTAAACCCTCAATAGTAGCCTCGATTTTCTGTTCCTTTATCCCTATATCATCCCTCTAAAATCCCTAGCCTATGTAAACCCCATATAAACCCTTTATAAACCCTGTATAAACCCTATAAAATCCCTTTATAGAACTAAATAATCCATATAATCCCTGTATCAACGCTACACAAACCCTACATAAACCCAAAAGTACCCACACTGAAAGCGACTGAGGTTGCTGCCGTGAAGGATCCCAAGAGAATGAACACCAAGACTAGGGCAGCCTAGGTTGCTGACAAGGCCTTTAGAGTTCAGGGATTTAGGGATTTAGGGTTTAGGATTTAGGGTTTAGGAATTTAGGGTTTAGGATTTAGGGTTTAGGGATTAAGGTTTAGGGATGAGGGTTTAGGGATTTAGGGTCTAGGATTTAGGGTTTAGGGAATAGGGTTTAGGGCGTCGACCTGCGCAGGGCTGTGTATCCATGCGCCGATGGCGCCACCCCACTTCCAGGGATCTGTGGGTGGCGGCACATCCTGCGCCCGGCGAACTTCGTTGATGTTGCCCAAGAAGCCATCGAAACTGGGCTTTCTTCAAAACTCCCACCCGCTGTGAGACATCACCCAATTCCCACCTTCAAAAGATCGTCTTCTCGCTCTCCTTCAAATGAGCACCAGCACAAAGGACCCGGCGCTCCAGGGGGCCTCCAGGGGCAGGGCCCCCGACCCTCCAGGGCCTCAAGCACCTGCATTTTGGGCAGGTTGCCCCCCTGTCTCAGGCCCCTACCCCGACAATTTGCTGCAGCCAGGGGCCAGACTTTCAAGGGCCCTGCTAGGAGGTCACTGAAAATAGGGGTGCATGTTTTCAGGGCTTGCAACCTTGGGTTTGGGGTATTCCCTTCAAGAAGAAAATCAACGTACATTGTATATATTTGGCCTACTAGGGAGGGCTGTGCCTCCCGATGTACGGGAGGAGCCCGGAGGGGCTATATACGTCCATTCTCCATAGGCTCCTCCCATTGTCTGACCCAGTCTGACGTGTATCTTCAGTGTCTGACCACCCTAGTAATGGGTGGGAGCGGCCTAAGCAGGCCGTGTGGGAATTTAGGGATTAGGGTTTAGGGTTGGGGCGGCCTGGGCTGCTGTTAAGGATCTAATTTAAATTACCGTAATGGGTATGTATAGGGTATGTTATATACCGTACAGACCGTATATAGGGTATTTAGGATTCAGGGCTTAGGGTTAAGGAACTTAAGTTAAGCTATATTATCCCCCCATACTGCAGAATCAAATGGAAAAGAACATGGACAATGAAATGGAAACTGAGAAATATATAGGGATTAAGGAACTTAAATTCAGGTACCAGAATGGGTAAAAATTGGGTATACAGGGTATTTAAGGTTTAGGGTTAACTTAACTTAAGCCATATTATCCCCCTATAATGCAGCATCAAATGAGAAAGAACATAGAAAATGACATGGAAACTGAAGTAATGTAGGGGTTAAGGAACTTAAATTAAGGTCCCATAATGGGTATATGGGGTTTCGGGTTAGAGAACGTGAAAAAAGCTATATCGTCCCCCTATAATAGAGAATCAAATGGAAAAGAACATAGAAAATGAAATGGAACCTGGGGTAATATAGGGATTAGCAAAGGTATGTAGGTTGTCGAGGGTTTAGGGCTTAAGCTACCAGCATGGGTATACACAGCAAGTAATATGGTCTCCCCAATATAGTTACTTGGACTAAGTTCCTTAACCCCTATATTACCCCAATTTCCTTTTGATTTCCCATTTTCTTTTCCATCTTCTTTTCCATTTGATTATCCATTATACGGGGATAATAACCCATAGATAACCCCTGTATAATCCCTTGAAATAAGTTCCCTAAACCCTAAACAACCCAGCAGCAAGGGGTTCGCTCTCCACCGCCACGGCCCGAAAGAAGACCTCCAGAAAGGCTCGACGGCTATTGCACGGACGGGACGCTGCTCGGCTAGCAAGCATGTTTAATATACGACTATCTTAGGTGGACCCCCCCCAGTAATAGTGACTATAGGGGATAATAGGGATTATATTAGGATTATATTAGGGTCTTCTTATATTCCTAGTATACCACTATTACAGGGTGGGGGTCCTCCTAAACTATACGACTATCACTACTATGACTAGTATTATTACTCCTATGTTTCCAAATATTACTATATAATCAGTTTCAATTCTTAAGAGCTTTTTACTATTCTTAGGCTTATGACAGCGCAGACAGCAGACTTGGCGGCGGGAGTTGAAGGATCTGTTGGGGTAGCAACCGAGGGACGTTGTTGACGTGCAGGTTGAGCAGCCAAATGGAAGGAGGATCCCGGGGCCGCAAATCTAAGGTGACTAAACCAATGTCTTGTACTTTAAGGCTTAGGGAGTTTGGGGTTTATAAAGGGTGTATAAAGGGATTAGATAGGGAGTATACAGGGTTTAGGGATTAGGCTTTAGGGCTTACTTGCATAATTGACATCTCGAAGCACTCCCTAAGGGCCCAAGGACTCAAATATTAAGGGCTAGAAGCCACTAGAATATACTAGAATTTGCTATAATATACTATAATATATTAGAATATACTATTATATGCCATAATACACTATGATATACTAACGTCTTAGAAGCCGCAATACTCATACAGCATTGAATTTGGAAACCTGGCCTCCTGGTCAGGAAGGATGCAGTGGAGAATCCTTCAGACAAAGCTTTGGACAATGCTGCTAGGGTTTAGGGTTTACGTTTTGGGATTACTATATCTCCCTATGATGGAGAGCTGTCCTTGCTGGGTTTCTTTCAAGCAACGGTTCCTGAGGCCAAACCGTCTTCGTACCGCAGTCTGCCTAAATCAGCTGGCGTGAGTGTTCCTTGTTTGTGGCAGTGGTGGAATTTGTCTGGGGTGCCTTGAACGTTTTGCAGGTTTGAAGGGTCTCTTTTTTGGGGTGCCTCGTATCGTTCTGCAGTTCTTTCCAATCATTGAACAGTCCCCTTTTACTGCTTGACAATAACGGTAACCTCGACCCCGGCTCAAATAGGGGGACCCCAATATCGACCCCAGAATACTATACTCTAAACTCCTTAGGACTCTGACCCCGCCAAAAAAAGCCCTAATTTTGTGACACCTCCTCTTGAACACTAACTCTGCGCCGAGGCCAGGGCAGATCCACAAAGCATTCATTCGTTCCTGCTGATACAAAAAATCTTCCTAAACCCTAAACCCTAATCCCATGCATGACCTTAGTATACTATAATACCATAATTCCCAAGGTATAAACTTAGGAAGGCAAACCCTAAGCGCTGAAGTCATTTTTTTGTATCTAGTAGTGTGTAGGGTTTAGAACATTTCAAGGCAGGCCGCAACGTGCCCACAGAGCTCCATAGCGAATCGAAGAACTCCTGGGAGTCTTACTGGTAGGTTTCAGGGTTTTGGGCTTAGGGAAGCAGGGAATATAATCCCTACATAAGCCCTAAGTATATATATATATGTATATTATATTCCCTTATTGTCCACTAATGGCCAGTAAGTAGCTGCCCGGGACCTCGGGATTTCCCAAGGTTAACCTTTTTGTTTGTATTAGGGTTTCCCCAAATTAGGGGTACATGTTTTGAGGGTCCCCAGAATAAGGATTGTGGTATATTGAGGTCTATGTTGGGGTCCCCATAGTTAGGGAAACTGCCATATGGAGTTTTACCCTAAACCCTAAACTCTAAACCCTAAACCCTAAACCCCCCCAAAAGGTTATCCACTGGAAAGCTAAGACTCGGAATGAAGGCTCGCAGTGCCGCGACTGAATTCCATAAAGTTGATACTGAAGATGACCTTTGTTTAGGGTCTAGGGGTTTAGGGTTCAGGGTTTGCAGAGGGTCATAGGGTTAGAAAGAGGTTTTAGGGATAATGGAAAGGGAAATGGAGACTACTATCGTATAACAGGGTTTAGGCTTAGAGGCCCGCTTAAGTAGATAGAATATGAGTATATAAGGATCTTGTTGTAATATACCCAAAGCCATAATCTGTCGACATAAGGGGGACTATGGTCTATAATACGCTTAAAATCTGAAGCTGCAAGCAAGCCAGCTGTGAGATCTCTTCTGTTTTTTTTGTCCGAAACCGCTTGCCAACCAACCTACAACATCAAAGTCAATAGCACATGTCTTATCCTAGCGCAGTATCCACATGTTGGGCAAAGACAAGCCACAGTAAGGATCAACAGCAGGAGCAGTGTGAAGAACACGGAACGGCAGGCAACCACCATGCCCTTCACCAGGATCATCAACTCTGGCATGAACTTCACGAGTCTCGCCTGGGGTGCACAGGGCCAACAGCCCTTGGCACTTGAACTCCAAGCTAATGCCGACTGGACGAGGCTGGTTCATCACGCTTGCCACTGGCAAGCACATGTTGTGTGAATCGTCCAATGCAGCAGTGGTGCCAGGCGTGCCTCAGTGCATCAGAAGATGTTGCTCTGAACTTTCTAGCGCTTCGTGTGGCCAGGGCTGCAGGGCTGCCACACGTCGATGTGTGTGTATGCAATGATAGACTTAGATCAGCCCAGCAACAGTCCGCAATACCCGTAGCACGCGGGCAAAGCGCAGTGAGCTGGCGGTGTTTGCCGAGCCTGAGGTGACCTGGACTGCATCGAGAGCTGGCATTACCTCAGTAAGAATCAGAAATTCGGGGGTCAAAGTGAGATTCAGTGGGAATCCAGCGGGCGTCATGCTGCGTGCATCATGCCACGGAAGCGGGATGAAAATCTGCAATAAGTGCGACATTGCTTTGGGGAGTCCCCAAAAGAAGGAGTAGACAACACGGTTGGGGTCTACATCGTGAGATTCTGCTTATGGAAACCCATGGAAACACCCCCATGGCATCACCATCTGCAGCTGGCGGCCCAGGTCTCCAGCATCATCAGCCTGGGTTGCTGTTAAGGAACTTAGTTTCAGTTACTCTTTTGAGGATGCCCTAGTATTTACTATATATATTCCCATTATGGTAACTTAGCTCCTAAACCCTAAATCCTAGACCCTATATACCCATTATGGTAGCTTATTTTAAGATCCTTTACAGCAACCCAGCAGCATTGCCAGCAGGCTCTCGAAAGAGAACCACACATCTTGACAAGCAAGCCGCAGGCCCCCATGGGCAACACATCCTAGGGTTTCGGTGTTTTGGGTTTAGGTTGTAGGGGTTTCGGGTTTAGGGGTTTAGGGGTTTAAGGGCTTAGGTTTCCAGGGTTTAGGGACAAAGGCTGGCAAAGTGGGGACGAAACGCACCAGACAAGAGGACCAAACAGCACTTGATTGAGTCAGCACTCTTTAATTAACAAGCTCAAACAGCCATCTGGCACCAGAGCAGTGCAACCCTGTATAACCCCATTATAGTAGCTTCCATTTCATTTTCCATCATCCCTGTATAACCCCTAAGTACACCCTATTATAGTATAGTAGCTTCCATTTTTGTTTCCACTATCCCTATATAACCCCTATATACACCCTTTTCTTCCAGGAATGGCAAAGGCCACTGGTTACAGATACTGCAACCTTGGACGCAGCTTGGCCTACAGTAGCACTCTCATGTTTTGCCGGGGTTCGAATGAGCAGCTCGGCCAAGAAAAAAACACAAAACAAGTTCTGCGAGACCACAAAGACTGGAGAAACGCCGGTTTGGTAGAACTGGTTGCGGTTTAACTCGACATCCAATGCCATCTCAACCTTAGCGGCACTCTAAATTCAGATGCTCTGGGGCCGAAAGCCGATTGGGGGTTTCGCTTTTGGGATTGGTTTCGCTTTCTCATGAAGTTTGTTTGGTGGTGTGGTTCAATGCTGGGTATCGCTAGTCGCGAAGACTACTGTAGTAAGGAAGCAGGTGGGGGTATGGCAGCAGCAGCAGGGGTAGCATAGCAAACAAGAAGAGGAAGCGCAAGAGGCAAAGGAGTAGAAGTAAGAGTAGTAGTAGAACTTGCGCCGGTACAACTACCAGTACTAGCTATCAATACTGGTCAAGGTATATGTAGCAATAGTAGTACCAGCAGTAGCAAAACGACAGCAGCAGTAGCTGCGGGCTTGCTAGCCATCAAGTGGGTCATGGGCTTCGGCAGGGCGATTCCATAGGTCAATGGGCATCACGAGGGGTATGGCCACGACTGCCACAACTAAATCAAGCAGGCGGTATTCAACAAATGGCGTCTTGTGAAAGCTTGGCATACAATAAGATTCTCCAATCTCCACAATGATGCTTCTCAGGCAACCCATCTTGCTAGGGTGCATGACAGAACATCACCGACGATCACTATGGGTGGTATTGCTTTTGGGATGGGGTATCGCTTCTTCGGCCAATTTCACTTGTTTTCTTTAGTACTGATACAAGAGGGCTCCATGTGGCGTGGCTCACCTCTTCTTGGAGGTGCATGGGTACTTGTGACCTACCGGTGATTGTACTCATAAACTACATATAGGAATGTTAGATGACTTGGGGGCTCACGTTTGTGTTATAAGCGCAGTTACAGCGAGTCATACTAACTCATGAAAGCCCAAGTTGATAGCGATAACCTCACCAGCAAATGCTGCAACACTTGCTCAAACACACGCAGCCTGTTTGTTCGATCATCATCTGTCCATGCAATGGTCACCAACATTGCTTTTGTATGTGTCATACGTGCTGGTACAAGTCTCCCAGTCAGCCCTGTCATGTAGTGCATCATGAAGGTGAAGCTCTCAGTGGCAGGAAGCTGCTGTTGCAAATCCAGAGCATGTGATCCCTTCTCTGTTCCACCTTCTCATAGACACCAAGGCGCTGGCTTGTGGTAGATTTCTATTACTGGTGGTTAGTAGAGACTGAGGGAATGGATTATGTAAGGATTATACTCCCTTATTCCCTACCAACCACCGCTAAGCTAAACCTGAACCCCCAAAGTAGGTGAACTACTAGCCCGAAACACCTAAATATAACCCGAAAGGCCATTTTGCTACATGAGCTACAATCTGAACTCCTCGCATCCCCCTTTATAAGCCCTATAATCGTCCCCTATAATCCCCAGTTAAGATTATAGCTCACATATTTTTGTGGTTCAGGTAGGTTTAAGAGCTTCTTCACAAACCCTGATGAGGCCTCTTTCTTTGGCCAAGGACCGCGTTCAGAAGGACCATCGTCAACGTCAAACGCTCGAACCAAGGATCCATGACCTGGGTGTTTCCCAATAGTAGGGGTACCGTTAAAGGGGGGTCTAGGGGTTATGGGGTTATACAGGACTATATTGGGGATAGTGCTTAGGGTTTCCAAAAGCTATGGGTACCTTCTTGGCGGGTCCCCATTATAGGGATTCTAGTGTTTTGGGGCTTATATTGGGGTATCCCTATTCAGGGAAACTCCCACCTGCTTAAAACCGATGAACCAATGAAGGCCCTAAACCCTAAACCCTTAACCGCCCAGCACAAAATCTGAGCCGAATCACCAGCCTGCTGCACCGATTCTTGGCACGGTGCTTCCGCTGGTCGGACCTTTGCGTGGCACCCTGAACCCTAAATCCTAAACTCATTTACTTGACAACCTGCCGAAGATCGCTTAAAAGAGCACGCTTCTTTTGAGCGAACGTGTCAGAATTCCTGAAGATGTGTATAGCGAAGGCACGCCATACCATCCTTGGCGCTCTTCAAAACTGCAGTTGTGGAATACCTTGCGAGGTTTAGGGTTGAGGGTTTAGGGGGTCAGGGTTTAGGGGTTTAGGATTTAGGGTTTAGGTGTAAGATTCAGCTGCTGGGGTTCAGATTGGCTTTCATGTCTCGCTGTTCATTCGGGAGTGCAACTCGGCAGGGTTGCGCATAACGCTACACATTCTAGTACCCCTTAAGCAGATAGAACATGGGGTATATGGGGACCTTATTGTAATATACCCAAAAACATATTCTATCTACGTAAGGGGGACTATAAACCCTAACCTCTGCAAGTTGTGCTGGTCTACCCCTGTCCCGACTTGATGTTTATCTGCCGAAGCCACTGACGTAAGCTTGTTTGAATCAAGGTTCAGTACTTTCAGAAGTACCTCACCCACCCAAACGCATTGCTTTTTGCGGAGCAGGTTTCGGAAGGGGCTTCGTTCTCAGTGTTGGGGTTCTGGGAAGAAATAATGAGTTAAAGTGACCGCGAAAATCCTGGAGCTGGAGAGGGTCGCATGAGAGTGGGCTCGGCAAAGGGGGGAGGGCCTTCAGGGTATTTCCGCCATTCCCCTAAACCCTGAACCCTCAACCACCCTGAAGTCATATGAGCTATAGTCTAAACTCCTAGTATCCCCCTGAATAAACCCTATAGTACTTCCCCATATTATCCCCCATATAACCCCCCCTTAAGGAGTTTAGACTAAAGCTCATATGTTTCAAGTTTGTGTCTTTTCAGTCGAAGATCTCAGCATGAAAGCCACCAAGGAGGCCAGCTCCATGTGCAAGCTCCCCCGCTTTCCGAGCCTCTTCCTGGTAGGTCTCAGTTGGGTACTGGGGTTTAGGGCTTAGGGTTTAGGGGTTTAGGGGTTAGGGTTTAGGGTTTAGGGTTAGGGTTCAGGGTGATGCCCCCCCCCCCCAGTAACAGTTGGATACTAAGTATAGTATGGCTATATATAGCCCTTAATCGGACCCCTAATATAGACTGTTACTGGGTGGGGGCAGTACCCAACGTCTCAGCATGTTTCAGAAGGTCCCATGGTAGTTTCCAGAACTAGGAAACCAAAGATAGGCCCCGGCTTGCTATAGTCCATATTACGGGGCCCCCAAAGCAGGGAACCCTAGTTTTGGGAATCCCAGATGAATGGCGATTTTTTTGGTGGTTAACCCCAATAAGATTACATCCCTTATATAAAATACTATATCCCAAAGGACGATAGAATCTTACTCTATGTTGGGTACCATAGTATCCCCAAATAAAATACTACTCAAATTGTAAAACAAACAGCATAGCTCCGGCAGCCTTCTCATTGCGGGATAGCTTGGCAGTCTGGCGTTCCTCAGCACCATGGACCATGCACTTTGGTTCCTGGCCCCCACACATTGACAGGGACTAATTACTATCAGTGAGTTTTCCTTTGTACCCTCAGGGCTTGTACCCTTGGGTTTGGGCCCCTAACCCATGGAACATGGCCTTTCATAAGGGTATCTGGGACCCAAACAATAAGGGTACAAACTTAGTCTCTGATGCTGGCGGGGTAGTATCACTATATGAGCTATTGTCAAAACTTCTAGTATCCCCCTTAATTAACTCCTAGAGTAGTCCTCTATATAATCCCCTATATAACCTCCCTCAAGGAGTTTAGACCATGGCTCATATAAAAAACACTGTTAGAACATAGTAGCTTCCATTCTCTTTTCCATTATTCCTTCAGGGAAGCCGAGAACTCTGAGAAAGCAGCGGGCAATGCACACCAGCTGACTGAACCAAAACTCATTCTGCGCATGCCCCAGGCAACAACCGCACAGCACTTCTCAAATTGCTGAACCAGCAGCTTTTACTGGTGCCACCTTCTGAGATCTTTGGAACCAAGACGTCCTCACAAGCTCAGCAAGCCGTGGAGAACGCATATGGCCCCTATGTGCTTTAAAACAAAATGGAGTACTGAACAAAGAGCTATTAAGTAATGGTGCCATGTACGTTGCAAGAGCTAGTGGACTGCTAAGTGCAGTGTACATGGATTGGCAGATGGAGTGCACTTCTAGACAGTAATGATAAACATCGGAAAAACAAGAGAAATAACAAGAATGGCAATCGTAGCATTAATAAGAATAATAATCACAGTAAAAGACAGTAATAATACTAGTAATAATGATAGTAATACTGATAGAAATAATGACAGTGATATTCGGTGACTGGAAGCAACCCTTCTTCTTGCCAGCCTAAGATGTTGGTGTCCAGACGTGCTACAAGTAGAGCATATTGACGTATGTTGACGTCGATTTCGAGCGTACAGGTGCATGACGATGGGGGATACCCTTAACCACTGAACCCCTAAACCCTAGAGGCTCATGTCGGAGGATCGCTGGTCTGCCTCCTCAAAGATAAAATGTACGTACGCTTCCTAAGCTGGGTTGCTGCTCAGGAACTTAAGTTCAGTTACCGTAATATGGGGTTTAGGGCTTAGGATTTAGGATTTAAGTTGCCATGGGTATATATAACAAATAATAAGATTTCCCCAATGTAGTAACTTAAATTAAGTTCCTTAATAGCAACCCAGTTAGGCGTGCCGTCTTGGAATTCCAGAGGCTTGCTTGTTCCCACAGGGCCTTGTGTTGTTGCATGAGCCCTGGACTAGATTTGTAATATATCCCTTAATAGGTCCAGTCCCAAAACCCTATATAGTCCCCTATAGTTCCCCCCCAACCTAAATTTAGTCCGTAGCTCGTATGTTAAGAAAGGTCTTTCCGGAAGATAGCAATGCCCTACCAAAAGCAAAGCTCACGAAGCTGAAAAGAATCTCTGAGGCTACTTCAGGCGACCATCAGCAGCAGCAGCAGCAGCAGCAGCAGCGAAAACATGGCACAGCACCAGCGCATACATACCAGATGCCTTGGAGTCGTACCAGGCGGCGATAGCTACTTTGGAAGAAGTACTCATTTTTGTCAAGCCTCCAAAGCCTGAGAGCCCTACTGACCCTTATAAGTTCGCCTCATGTGATTCGCTGGAGGATATGGAGTCTAGTATGACCCGCGCCGGTGTGGTTTCGAGCGATCGAAGAAACAAAAATGATGCCAAGACTCAGCATAGGAAGCTCCAAACCATTCCAAACCAACTTCCGACTATGATCAGGGATCCCACTCCACGCAACCCAATGAGACCTACTGTTGATGGAGGAAATCTTGCACCACTTAGAGCCCCTTAACTATTGAATTGTAATTCCTAGGACTTTAGGGACTTAAGGTGGTGTAGGATTTCATCCATCAACAGTAGCATCATGAACTGTACAGTCACGGAGCCTACTTCTCACACCGAGGATGAGCGCAAGTCCGAGATCAGGGCTTCTAAGAGATTGAAATGCACCTGTTCTGTCTTCTCAGCTACTTTTGCCAGATTGCTTCATTCATACCCTGCTAGATCGCAATGCCAGACTTTTCCCTAGGTTACAACAGTGGCACAGAAGCAGTCCAGCCAGTCCTGCGCGGTTTCGCAGACAGGGTTGGCAGGTTCTCTTTCGCAGTCTTGGCTCTGCGGTCCCTGCGTGTCGGCATTGGCACCTGCGGGGGCCCTAAACCCTACAGCCCAAACCCTAAACCCGCAAACCTCCTGCAGTCTTAAGGACAGGTACTGCGGAGTATCCTTTCCTGCGGAATGCAGCTGCGCGGCAAAGACTGCCCGGCTGCACTTGCGGTCACGAAATCCAAGCCCCGAACAACAATACTGCTTCAGCTGGTTTCATGAGTTTGGGCGATCTTCAGGTGAAGCAAAATGTAAATGCCCGCGAAGAGCATTGAGACCCAACACCCCATCAATGCACAGCAAGCCGCAACACTGGCCATGTCATCTTCCTGCACCAGAAGGGGCTAGGTGGCAAACACGAAACACAGAACCGCGCTGCTTCCAACATTGGGCACTGAAGCTGCGGCATGCAGGATCACACTATACTTTATTATACTATATTCTAGATTATGCCATACTATACTATACTCTATTATACTACACTATACTATGCTATACGATAGTATACCGTACCATGTTATACCATATTGTTCCATACTATACTTTACCTTACTATACCCCGATTCACTCAGGCCTGGTCGCTCTTCACGGCCGAGCGTTCGTCTTGCAATTGTCCAGGGATGTTTTGCTCCTTGCCAAGTGCAGAAATAATAATTGTAATTGTATTAATAGTAATAGTACCAATAATAGGTAATCAGTAAGAAGTAGTCAGTAAGAATAAATAAGTAATATAAGTATAAGTAATACGTAATAAGTAGCAAGTCGTAAGTAATAATAGTACTAAAAAACATGCCGAAAACAATCTGTCAGCAACTGTAGACTTTGACCTGTCACTGTAAGGCAACATGCGAGGGTGGGTTGTTGTGTCATCGCACATCTGCACGGAAATGAGCACGCTGCAGGAACAAGCTGCGGACGTGCAGGCATGAGCAATCCGCCCTTGGCCGTTTGCCTGGTGGGGTATAACTTGCCATTGGATGGACGGCTTGACTGGCCCCATCTCCTGCGAAATTGCAAGGCTCGCGGAGATTCGATTTTAATTGTCTTGAAGCTGCAGCACGGGAACTTGAACGGAATGCAACGCTAGTCTCTACCCTGATGCAGGCACGGATGCGATGTAGCCAAACTATCCATCACAGTCCTCACCACTTTTCCGAGAGGAACGACGGCTCGGAGTGTCCTCCTTTGCACAATCACAAGGCCGGCCGTCTGCCATGTACGTTTGTCTTTAGTCCATATGTAGCCGTCACACCCTGCACCGCATGCATGCCTCAGCAAGGGCAGATGACATGAAGCTTAAGCAATATTCATTAAATCTGTGACAAGCATGAAGTGCTTCTGTATCAACCCTAAACCCTAAACCCTACATCAGGGCGAAGTTCCGAAGGGCTGCTGTTAGGGCCCTGAATAAAGGTTGACTGTAATCAGATGTGTGGCCTGTTTGAGATGAACAGACTCCACTTGGCTGAAAGCCTGTGCCAGTCTAAAGCCATGGCAGATCCTGCAGACTGCAGGCGCTAAAAACACGCCATTAGCACGTGATAGATATCAAATTGTGGGTTATACTCTCGAAGTTTGGCAATTATGACGTCCTTCGGTTGTCTGAAAGGCACGCATGTAGGCTTTAGGTGAAGCAGATTTTGCAGCTCATCGAGATCGAACGGTGTTTTTCGATGGGAAAACAGGAAGCTTTTTCAGCCGCAGCATTCCAGCAACTTAAGGGGAGCTTGCTAACAGGCCCAGGAATCTTGCCTGAGGCTTCTAGCAGTGAAGAGTTGAATTTAACATACCCATTGCTATTCCATCTTCCATCCAGTGCTAACTAGCATCAGTAATTGCGATTGAATGCCAGTATTCCTAGCTGAAAGCCGAGACGTGCCTCTGACACCATCATCGCTTCCGTTGTGAAGGACTTGCGTGCAGGCTTCCGAGGCGCCGCCTGCATTGACTTCAGTTGTACGATGCAAGTGCCCATTATCTGGACTGTCTGTTCTAAGCCCATGTCGAAATTGCGTGTGCTGCAAGGCTTTTGCACATCTACCAGAAACTCAAGCCTTCCGGCGGAATTGTTTTGGAAGTGGCTCATTCTGTACCTGAGCAGGCGACTCACAATCGCTGCACCGGCAATGTGGCGAAAGAAGTCTATTGGGATGATGATCTTTCCACCGCCACCTGTATTCGGACCCCAGCAGATGAGATGTCGCATGCTATGCTGTCGGCTTGCTCGATTTGGATCAAAATGATGCTCATCCTTGCCGCCAGGTTGCAAGCTTCACACTTCGAGTCTCGTCTGCACCCGTTGAGGAGGATGCCCTTGTGGCGTGAGGGGTGCTAGGAATTAATCGGCACAACAAAAGAAAAGTACGAGACAGTAACAACGCCTGCATCCACATCAGTAACGTCACGGACAACAAAGACAACAGCCGAAACTACTACCACCAGCAGCCGTGGCCAGCCACAGCTGTGGCAACATTACCAGCAGCATCCTCATGATCGCTTTCGCCATCAGCATCAACATCATCATCATCATCATCATCATCATCATCCTCGTCGTCGTCGTCGTCCTCATTATCCGCATCGTCATCATTGGCAGCAGCATCGTTACCAGGACCAGCAAGACCAGATTTGGAAACACCCTGTTGTCTCCACGCCAGCAGGACAACAAGCGCAAGCACGAGCACAAGGCCAACAGCGGCCGGCCAACAATCATTACAATCTTCACATCATGACCAAAACCAGAGGAGAGGAGGCTCAGGACAATAGCAAGAAGCGGATGAACAACAACAACAACTACAAACACAATCGCAAATGCAAACACAACAACCATAGCGGTGGCAGCGGCAACGAGAACCGGCGCAAAAAGACAGCAGTGAAAACAACAACAGTCCCAAACAGAACAATAATCACGTCGACGACGACGAAGAAGACGAGACAACGACGACGACCACCACCACCACAACCGCCGCCGCCGCCGCCGCCACCACCACCACCACTACCACCAGCACCAGCACCAGCACCAGCACCAGCAGCAGCGGCGGTCAAGAAACTGGCGTCTTCGTCATTGGATGCAATCGGGGATGGACAAATTGCGTTGCCGCCAATGCCACCAGCAGCCCCGCCATCAGCAGCACCACAACCAAGACAACCAAAATGACGGGCTCTAGCAGGACAAAGATCACCACAACCAAAACCTCGACAACAGAAGCGGCACCCGAAGCGCCACAGTCCGCAGGGCCACCCACACCACAGAGGCCTCCAGCCAAAAGCATGACTGCAATGCAGCAGCATTCGAGGAGCATCAGCATCAGCATCATTATTAGCATTAGCATTGCTCACGGCAAACGCCGCCACCGGCGGTTACAAGGCACTACACTCCGTGGCAGCCCGGAAGGAGCGACGGCAACGAGGAGCCTATCATGCCCGGAGAATCTCCAAGGACTCGCAATTGCAAGACCCGCCATCCCACCAAAATCCATCAAATCTTCAAGACTGCTTGCATTTGCTGGTTCCTGCCATGTCTTTTGCATCATCTTGTCAACTTCAATGAATTATTCACGGACGGATCACGTGTAGATGGAGGCAGAAAGCAAGTTGGGAATGTGTTCGGTTAGCATTGGCATGTACAGAGTGGACCTGAAGACAACGTCTGGAACAAATTGTCTGCCGAGTAGCGCCGGTGAATTGATGCCGCCAAGCGATGTGCCCTTCCAAACAAACATGCGCAACTGTGTTTTGAGAGATTGATAAACCAATCTGGCATGGGCACCATCTTACAAACCTCTTGAGGGGACTAAGTTACAGCTTTCTACCCCATGTGACCCTTCCCTCGCAAGCCGTCCTTCGCCTTCTTCAATTGCTCGTCCAGCGTCTGCCTCGGGCCAACACGACTCCTACTACAATCTGCCCGACGGAAAAAGCACTGACAGCATGTTCCGGCTGCTGGCAAGCTGCAGCACTTCTGCATGCCGGGCGATGATTGCAGCGCGAACGCAGAGCAGTCCGTCAAACCTGTGCAGAACATCACGAAGCTAAGCCTTGAGCCTCACGTGGTGTGACTTGGGTCTGGTTTTCAAAGTGCCGCAGCTGCAAAACATGGGGGTTTCCCAAAATTACGGCGCCCACCCTCTACTTGCCCGCGCCAAATGCACACTCATCGGAATGCGCGTAGCAATGTTTTAGTGGTTGCGGATTTGGTTGAAGTGAACGTTATTATGGGTGCCGGCATGGGTTCACTTGTTGTGGATGCGGTCGTGGTGGACATTATCATGGGTCTGGCATGCATTCGCTAGTATCTTGTTTCGCTGTAAAGAGCAGTGATCTTTCAGTTGTCACGCTTTTTATATGGATGCTATTACTGTGGATGCGCACGTAAACATGAAGATGCCTCGGGCAAATTGGGGGGTGAGGGTAGGTTTAGGGTCATTAGTGTATTTATTAACCAAGCCTGCTCATCGCAGCGCCAGCAGCTCGCCTTGGTTTATGGTTAAGAGGCAGTCTTTTGGACAACCCCATAGTTCTTTAGATTTACATATTAGCCCTTCAGACAACTCCAGCCCGAAGTAGGTAGCAATTCAAACTCAAAATTTCTAACGACCTCAGGGTAGGTACTGTTCATAGACACATGGAGCCGCAGGATTTTAGGGTTTAGGGAATGCAAGGGGTAAGAATCTCCAAAAGAACCCTGCGATCTCTAGAGTAATTTCCCTAAGAGTCCAACTACTGGATTAGTGTACAACTTGGCCCCCACATGCATATATCGGAGCCTTTTGAGGGCCAAATCATATTCTATTCAGGTCTTTCCACGCCCTAAATAAATCAGCATTCATTTGATTTTCTATGTTGTTTTCTATTCCATGTTCCACTATATTCAACATCTATACCCCCTATACTGTGGCCTACCCTTAGGGATAGGACCGTTGCGTCCTTTGATCAACACAACAGTGATGAGTTTGTACACTAAGTTTTTAGAAGGCTCGAAGGTCCGGTGAAGAGGCTGTGCTGGGGCGCAACCAGCCAGAAACTTCTTTTATCTTTCTAGGGCAGATTTCCCGACGCTTCCTGTCAACTTTTCAATGGCACAGGACAGAAGACAGAAACCAAACGAACTCATCTTTCGTCCTGGGGTTTGCCAGTTGCTGGAAACCTCATAAACTTCAACTCGTATATCGCTGCAGTCAACTCCAGAAAGTTAGAACATGGATTAGGGAAGAGTAATGCCGGGATTCCTTATAGTTGGGCTTTAGCACATGTGAATGATGATGAGGTTCCAATTTGCTGCTGGCAGTTACTATAGTCTCGTCCAGTCGCAGGTAGCGCAAGAATGCTGACATCACAGTCCGGGCAAGCCTAAAACCTCATTCACATTGTTGTATCTTGCATATTCTGTGACCCGCATGTTGTTTGTAAGGAGCATGGATTATCAAAGGGACAAAGATGGATTTGTCAGAAAAGGCGCTTTAACATCAGTTCCAAGATTCTCGTGACTCCTAATTCTCGCTGAAGATATTCAATTTCTACGAACCAAAACCACAGTTTTCAATGCTAGACTAGACTCGAGACTTTATCACCGGGGCCTGGTATTGACATCTATTGACTATCGGTAAACGCCCAAGATTTGCATCCTGGATAGCCCTCCAATGGACACTTACCATGTTTTCATCTGCAGGAGGTGCTCTGGGCGCAGGAGGCAGAGGCCTATTCTGTCAAGTATCAAAGTAGTATGAAGCTGATGCTAGTTGACGTGGGACTGTTGGTTTGTTGTGCCTTGATTTCAGAGGGTTGTGTGCCCAAGCCAGTTTTGGGACCTACCTTGTGTGCAGGTCGCAAGAAGCCTCAGAACAGCTTGGAGCAGTCGATCCCGCAGTGGCGGCTATAGTGGCGGCGGCTACAGTGGCGGCCACTACTACCCGCCCAGACGCCGCACCCCAATTCCTAGCCGGCGCCGAACCCCAATTCCCAGCCGGCGCCGAACCCCAATTCCCAGCCGGCGCCGAACCCCAACTCCCAGCCGGCGCCGAACCCCAACTCCCAGCCGGCGCCGAATTGTTGATCCGACGCACGGTCCAACGCTCGGACCGGGCCCTGAACCGGGGGCGACTGGCACAGCTCCAGCCCCAGGACTGCTTGGTATTGTTGCTATAATTGTTCTTAGTACGCTTACAGGTGATATCATTAAAACTACTATTAGAATGCTGCTGCTTCTGCTGCTCCAGCTACTGCTGCTGCTACCGCTACTGCTACGGCTACTGCTACTACTAGTACTACTACTGCTGCTGCTACTAC
>CAJNIZ010004755.1:0-20819 GCA_905231905.1 Symbiodinium pilosum | reverse complement strand
GGGTAACAGAACCGGGACCAAGTACCAATGAAACCCGTGCACCCATAGCAGCAGCTTGTTCAGCTAAAGCCACTCCCATTTTTCCGGTAGAATGATTCCCGATAAAACGCACCGGATCTATAGCTTCATGCGTGGGCCCGGCATTGATCAACACCTTTTTCCCTTTAAGCGGCAGGCTTGCAGAAAGCTGTGTATCAATAAACGCTATAATATCTTCAGGCTCAGCCATGCGCCCCTCTCCTTCCAACCCACTGGCTAATTCACCGGAGCCGGCCGGTATAAAGAAATTCCCGAAGGATTGTAATTTTTTAATATTTTCCTGAGTAGCCGGATGCTTATACATGTCTAAATCCATAGCCGGGGCAAAATACACCGGACACTTGGCAGACATATAAACTCCCAAAAGAAGATTATCACAAGTACCACTTACCATTTTACTCAAGGTATTGGAGGTAGCGGGTGCAACAATGATCAGGTCTGCCCAAAGCGCCAATTCAACGTGGTTATTCCATTCACCTGATTCATCCTCATGATCAAAGAATTCCCATAAAACCGGGTTTTTGGAAAGTGTGGCTAAGGTTAAGGGGGTAACAAAATCGCGTGCGGAAGGACTCAACACTACTTTAACTTCAGCACCCGCCTTAATAAGAAGGCGGGTGAGAAAAGTAGTTTTATAAGCGGCTATGCTACCGGATATACCCAGCAACACTCTTTTTCCGCGAAGCATTTTTAGTCTTTCTTGTCTTCCGGATAGCGGTAGTATACCTGTCCTTCCTTCCACTCTTCAACAGCAAGGGCAGTTGGCTTTGCTAAAGCTTCGTAAAAACGGCTTACCTCAATCTGCTCTTTGTTTTCAAAGATCTCTTCCAGGCTTTCCGTATGCGTGGCAAATTCTTCCAGCTTATCATTAAGCTCTATTTTAATGTCTTCACCAATTTGATCTGCACGCTTGGATAATATCGCCACTGCTTCATACACATTACCGGTAGGTGCGTCCAGTTCATTATGATCGCGGGTAACGGTTGTTTTAGGAGCGTCTCTTTTTTTGTAATCTATCATGATTTACGACTGAATTTTCTTTAAACTTTCTATCTGATCCTGAATTTCAACGTACATCTGCACGGCATTCTCAACGTTAGCACCTTCAGGGTAGCGCTCTATAAAATCAAAATAAGCTGTTTTTGATTCAATGAATCGCTGCAACTTCTTGGATTCAATACTGTTTTTGGCCAACTCATAAGCTGACTTTAATCTCAGGTAATAGGCTTCCTGATGGTATTGGGTATCAGGAAAATCATTTAGGGTATTGTTAAAAGCTACTACCGCAGCTTGATAATAACCTGTTTCAAAGTAAAGTTCAGCTATTTCAAACGATTTCTTTTCCAGTTTACGCCTTAACTCTATAATAATATCATTACACTGCAAAAGTCTTTCGCTACTTGGGTGCGTATTTACGAACAGCTGTAATTCATTTATAGCTTTGTAGGTATAGGTTTGATCCAGACTGTAACTGGGAGACTCAAGATAATAGCAGTAGCCCACCATAAAAGCACATTCTTCTGATTTTTCATGGGTGGGAAAGGTTTTGCTGAAATTCTTGAAATGATAGGCCGCAAGGATATAATCTCCCAAATGATAATTGGTGTAGGCAAAATAATAATATACATCAGCGGCTTTTTGCGTACCGCGGTACAGGCTCAGCAGTTCGTCAAATAAAGGGTAGGCCTTATTGTATTTCTCATCTTCGTAATATTCAACTGCCTTGGTGTATTTCAAATTCAGATCAGTACTTTTCAATACCTTCTGATATTCGCTACACGATATTGCACTGAAACCGATGAGGGCTATATATATAATTCGTTTGAACATATTCAAAATAGTTTGCAAAATTACAAATATGCTTTGAATTGATAAACGATTTTAAAGCTAATAAATTTTAGCGCTTAAGCCGGCTCTGCTTCCTTCTTTGGCAACAGCTCTTCGAATATTTGCTCACGGATCAATTGGCGGGTAATGTCAGGGTAATCCACAGCAACCGCTTTTTGATGTTTCACCCAATCCCTTATCTGAACCAAGGTGTTGTTATTTAATTCTTTAGCTACAGGTATTCCTATGGCACGCATGGCTTCGGCATTACAAAATTGTTCATATTGCCGTTTAATAGGAATTACAAAAACCTTTTTCCCCATAAAAAGTGCTTCCGCTGGGGTTTCAAATCCGGCCGAAGTCAATATTCCATCGCAGGAAATAAAGCTTTCAATAAATGAATCATTAGAGATGGGCTTAAAACTCACATTAGTTTTAGTGTATGCTGTATCCGTGAACTTTGAAAACACTTCCCATTTCTTTTCAGGCAACTGGGAAAGGTATTTATAGATGCGTTCATCTCCATAGGCAGGCAGATAAACGGTATAATGACCACGATAGGACACTTTAGCCTTTCGTATTTCTGTTCGTATTACAGGCCGTTGAATGAAGGTGTCAAAATGGTCAAAATGAAAACCGATGGCTTTACTGCAAGGGGCGTAATTTCTAAGAATTATCTCCCCCAACCAATCTTTACGCTTGGGCCGTGGCGTTTTTGGAGAACGAAAGGACGCCTGGTGTCCCATACCGATACAAGGAATTTTTCGCATTTTACAGGCCCAGGCCGTAATAAACTCAAAGTCATTAATCACTACATCGTAGTCCTGAACCGGGAATTTTCGGATTTCCTGAAAAATCTTAACGGGATTATTCTTAAAAAGCGTTTTCAAATAACTCACACCGCCATTGCGATCATAAATAAAGGTAAGGCCCTTACTCTGGTATTTAATGGCGCACGGCAGCTCTACCTTACTTTGGTCTCCGCTAAGTACTATGTCCAAATTGCCAAATTCCTGTAATATTGGGATTATCTCACGGGCGCGTGATACATGGCCGTTTCCGGTCCCCTGAATAGCATATAGAATATTAAGCCGTTTTTTCAAAAGAGGTGTATTCAAAGGTTACTTTTTGAATAAGTTGGTTCAGGTTGAGATCATTCAGATCATCTTCTTCCTCTGCCACTTTTACGTAATCCTCATCCTGGTATTGAAAAAGAGACCATTTCTGATTGTGAAATTCCAATGATGTCAGGTTTTCAATCCAGTCTCCGGAGTTCAGATACACGCAACTTTTACCTTCATCTTCTACCGTGCGCATTTGAGGTTGGTGGATGTGGCCACAGACCACGTAATCATAACCGTTCTGTATAGCGAGATATGCTGCGGTATTCTCAAAATCACCAATGAACTTTACCGCCTTTTTTACGCTTTGCTTAATCTTTTTTGAAAAGCTATACCGCTCTCTTCCCATCTTTTCAAGAAACCAGTTGCTTACATTATTCATGAGTATCAGTAAATCATAGCCCCAGCCGCCCAGTTTAGCTATCCATTTAGCACTGTGAATAGATGCGTCAAAAATATCACCATGAAAAAACCATACTTTCTTATCTCCCAACTCTAAAACCAGCTTATCGGCCAGGGTAATATTCCCAAAAGTGATATCGGTAAACTTGCGCAACATCTCATCATGATTACCCGTGAGGTAATATATTTTGGTGCCTTTAGCAGCCAGACTGAAGATTTGCTTGATCACCTTTAAATGGTACTTCGGGAAATAACGCTTTCGAAATTGCCAAATATCAATAATATCCCCATTTAACACCAGGGTTTCCGGCTGAATAGACTTTAGATACCGGTACAATTCCTTAGCCCGGCAGCCAAAGGTGCCCAGGTGAACATCAGATATCACCACCACTTCCACGTTTCGCTTTTCCATACAGAAAGAGTTTTAGAGAGCACCCTTCTTATGAGATGCAAAGTTTCTCCAAAACTCTACTTATTATGTAACGCTAAGATTAAGAGTAAGTTATTTAGCTTTTCATTATCAACATTATTATGTGAAAAACCCCTTCTACGGACTTTTGCACCTTTCTCAGCTAGCTTGCTTTTTCAGCACATCTCTGATCTCAATAAGCAGCTCCACTTCTTTTGAAGGTGGCGGAGAAGTTGCGGGTTCCGGTTTGGCTTCTTCTTTCTTCATGTATTTATTGTAAGCCTTTACCACCAGGAAAATAACCCAGGCCACTATTACAAAAGTGATTATAGTATTGATGAAGTTGCCATAGGTTACAGCAATCTCTGCAATGGCAGGGCTTACTTCAGTTTCCCCATTCATCACTGCCGCTTGTCCTTCCTGGATAATCATTTTCAGATTAGAGAAATCAACACCCCCGATAACTTTTCCAACGGGAGGCATAATTATATCATTGACCAATGATTTTACAATGGCGCCAAAGTAGGTTCCCATTACCAGGCCAACGGCCAGTTCCAGAACGTTTCCACGGGCAATAAATTTCTTAAACTCTTTGAACATATGCAGTAAGCTTTAATGTTAAACATTTCTAAAGTACATCAAAACCCGCTATTATGGTATGGGTTAGTTTAAAACGAAAAATTATGGATCTCACAGAACAGGAAGATGTGTTTACAGACATAGGTGGACAGTTTATACGCTCTGCTTTTGATCTGCGTGAAAAGCTTCAGCATATAAAGGCTTTTGTATTTGACTGGGATGGCGTTTTTAATGATGGGCGCAAAGGCGAAGGTGTATACAGTCATTTTACTGAAATAGATACTCTGGGTGTGCAAATGTTGCGGTTTGGCTATTTTCTAACCCATAAATCTTTACCCATAACCGGGGTAATTACAGGTAAAAGCAATCCATCTGCGGTGAATTGGGCCAAACGGGACCACCTGGATGTGGTATACCTTAAATGTGCTCAAAAACAAAAGGCGCTTAATGACCTTTGTGAGAATTACAACTTAAAACCTGAAGAGGTTTGCTATGTATACGATGATATTCTGGATGTGGCTGTAGCCCGGCAAGTTGGTTTACGCCTGGCCGTGGGCAGGCTGGCCAACCCGCTCTTTATTCGCTATCTGGAAAAAAACAATCTGGCTGATTATATTTCCTCTTGCCAGGGAAATGAACATGCTGTACGCGAATTCTGTGAGCTGCTCTTACTTTTAATGGATAAACACTTTGAAGTTATTGAAAGAAGAGCAGACTATGACCAGAAGTACCAGGAATATTATGCCCAACGGCAGGGTGTTAGAACTCTTCTATATGAGTATAGGGACAATCTGATTTTACCTTTCAGGGAAGGCGAATAAGCTTACATTTGTGTGCAATAAAAACAAAACAATTCAATACTCATGAAAAAGACATTACTTGCTTTGGCAGTTATCTTCTCGGGAACGGCCTTTGGTCAGGATCTCCCTATGCCAAGCCCTACCGCTACTTTACAACAACGTGTGGGCCTTACTGATTTCACCGTTGTATATAGTCGCCCGGGCGTTAAGGACCGTGAAATATTCGGAGAATTGGTGCCTTACAACAAGATGTGGCGTACCGGAGCTAATGCCAATACAACCATTGAGTTTTCTACTGATATTATGTTTTCCGGCAAATCTGTACCGGCTGGTAAATATTCACTTATCACCATTCCCGGAGAAAGTGAATGGACCATTATCCTGAATAAAAAAACAGATATGTGGGGTACCGGAGGTTATGACGAAGCTCAGGATGTAGCCCGTATAAAGATTGAAAGTGGAGAAACGGATATGACGGAAACTTTGACCATCGATTTCTCAAACATTCTCTCTGAAACAGCTGATCTGACTCTGTCATGGGCTGAAACTGAAGTTAAAGTTCCGATGCGTGTAGAGGTAAAGGAAACCGCTATGGCTAATATTGACAAAGCCATTGCTGAAGCTGATGCAGATACTAAATGGAGAGTGTACCGCAATGCTGCCAATTATTTCTACAACAATAAAATGGAAATGGATAAGGCCTTGGATTATGCCAATAAATCCATTGCCGCCAATGACGGAAGCTGGTATAGCTACTGGCTGAAAGCAGAAATACAGGCTGAAATGAAAAACTACAAAGAAGCCATGTCCTCAGCTAAAAAGGCTAAGGAAATTGGTATGCGTGATGCTAAAACCAACGGCTCTGAATTCAACTATGCTGAAATGATTGATACTAATGTGGCTAAGTGGAAATCCATGAAGTCCTAAATTTCAGCTCACCGTTTGCATGAAAGCTGAATGAGCCCTTCACTTTAAGTGAAGGGCTTTTTTATGAACGGATTATTAAGGAGCAAGGCGTTCAAGATCCCAGCCTTCTCCGTTTTTTACATATACCAGGCGGTCATGCAAACGATTACTTCTACCTTGCCAAAATTCCACACGATTAGGAATTATACGATACCCCCCCCAAAAATCGGGTCTTGGAATCTCATGGCCGTATTTATGACTCAATTCTTCCAGGCGCTGTTCTAAAACTTTACGATCAGGGATAACCTGACTTTGTGGCGATGCCCATGCTCCTATTTGACTGCCTATAGGGCGGCTATGAAAATATTGATCTGACTCGGAGGGCTCCAGCTTCACAGCCTCACCTTCTACCCTTACCTGTCTTTCCATTTTAGCCCAGAAAAAATTAAGAGCTACCTGTGCGTTGTGTGCTATATCTTCTCCCTTCTGACTTAAGTAGTTCGTGTAAAATTCAAAACCACCTTTATCCAGGCCTTTAAGCAAAACTACACGGGATTTTGGAGTGCCTGATTTGTTAATAGTGGATAGTACCATGGCATTATAATCCAAAGCCCCGGTTTGCTGATACTGTTTAAACCAATCTTCAAACTGCTCTATAGGACTGTCTTTCAGATCGTTTTTATGCAATGACGAGAGGGTGTAATCTTCACGTACTTTTTGCAATTCTTCTTTCATAGGGCCGTTAATAAGTTGAATTGCAAATTTAAGCTTCAACTTTTATATTAGTTTACGAAATACAAAAACATGCAAAGGGTATTGTCAGATCCGGCTAAGGGGAGTTTATTAGTGGCCGAGCCTTTATTAGGTGATCCCAACTTTGACCGTTCAGTGATCTTGTTAACGGAACACAATGATGAGGAAGGTTCAGTAGGTTTTGTCATCAACAAACCTCTTGACCTGCAGTTAGATGATATTGTTATTGGTTTTCCATCTCTAAAGACTAAAGTGTATCATGGTGGACCTGTACAGCAGGATAATCTCTATTTCATTCACAACAAAGGTAATCTCATCCCCGGTAGTCAACTTATAAAAGGGGAGCTTTACTGGGGCGGTGATTTGGAACCCCTGAAAGAAATGATCAAATGTAAATTGGTAACTCCGGGTGATATCCGTTTTTTCCTAGGGTACAGCGGATGGGGTTTGGGACAGCTTAAAAACGAGGTGAACGATAAATCATGGGTTGTTCTGGAGCAAAAGGCAGTAGATGTATTAAATGACTTACCGCAGGATATGTGGAAAAAAGTAATACGTGAGTTAGGTGGTGAATATCTTTTGTGGGCCAATAGCCCGTTAGATCCTTCTCTCAATTAGCCCAGGGCTACCTTTACATTAAGTTTTTCAACCAGTTTACGACTCAGGTCGCATTTAAATTCTTTTTTCCGGTAACCGGACACCCATTGTATGCCTTTAATGGTATTCGTCAGAAAAACTTCATCTGCTTTCTGCAATTCAAAAGGTGATATATCTTCTTTCTCAACAATATCATAATCCATTTTGGTGAGTATTTCCAACACATTCTTTCGGATCACACCCTTCAGGCAGCCACTTTTAAGCGATGGTGTAATCACTCTATTGCCTTTTACCAAAAAGATATTGGAACTTATAGTTTCAATCAGATGCTTTTGCTCATTTAATAGCAAGCATTCGTCAAGGTTATTTTCTTTTCTGAATACAGAGGCCAGTGTATAGAATTGGGCAGAGGTAGTCTTTAGGCCAGAGAGCAAGTTTTTAGGCTTGTAAAAATCTTTATATAAATCTATTTCTAAGCCTCGCTCGTTGAGTTTGAAAGAAGGGTCTTCCAGAGGAAAAGCCGTAATTAGAAAGTCTACATTATTATCAGAAGGCGTATAATAGCCTCCCGACTTGCGAACAACTAAAAGCTTTATACGGGCCGTATTTCCTGTTTTATTTGCTTCTATGGTGTTTTTTAGCTGGTCTTCCAGGTATTCCGGAGAAAATCCCATGGGTATTTCCATTCTTAATATACGCATACTGCTCATCAGGCGGAAATAATGATCTTCCCAAAAATTAATCCTGCCATGCGCATACCGTAAAGTCTCAAATACGCCATCCCCATAATTTAAGGCACGGCTATCCAGGCTAGTGTTTAAACCCCAGCCTTCCACCAATTCTCCGTTCCAGTTAAATACATTCTCATTCATGGTGGGCAAAGGTAAAAATGAAAAGCTCCGCACAAGGCGGAGCTTTTCATATATAAATAAGTAAAACTGTGTTTTACTATTGCTTAAGAATACGGGTTGAGAAACCACCCTGATTGGTAGTTACACGCACCAGGTAAGCTCCGGATTTTAAACCGGCCGTGCTTACTTCTCGCTGACCTTCTTCAAAGGATGTTTGACTGATGATTCTTCCAGCTACATCAAGGATCTCTACATTTTCTACTTTTACACTTACGTCTTCGCTAATGATGTGAAGTGTGTTTTGAACCGGATTCGGGTACATTTTAACAGAACCTGCAACTATATTTTCATTTAGTCCGATGCCTGCTTCGAGTTCCATTGCAAGAACAACCCGCGGAATCATGTAGCCCATAATTGTATCTACATAAGTTTTCCCTTTAGCCGGACTCATATCTGGGTTGGATTGTAAACCTGCCATGTGAGCTGTTACCGGAGGAGGCCCTGCCGCAATTACAGTAGAGGGAATAGGGTCGCTAGCAATCCACCATTCCCATGGTGAACCTTCATTTTGAAATAATGAAGCACCGATAGGTCTTTCAAAAGCAAAAAGACCTTCCACATCAGTATTGATAGTGATCTTATTAAAAGGCGGAGCATAGATATAATCATACTGAACACCATACATACTTCTGGCACGGGTGGTAAATGGGTCTCCAGTGGAGGGCATACTCGCAAAAACATCATTATTACCTAAAGTGTTGACTTTGGACATAAAAAAGTTTGCTCCGTGTACATCCACAACATCTTCCTGAGTAGTAGGAACAATTACGGTTCCTTCATCAAAAGGTGCAAACGGATCACGAATACACTGGAATGACACCATTGGCACATCTCCTGCTTCTAACCAGGATTCATCAGCCAATGCTCCGCCAGCATTTATAGTCATAGCTATATCATGATCGTAGCCATTTGGTGCATACAAGTTCAATAGTCCCCCGAACCCATCAATATCACCTACAACGCTAGGCTGAACATATGATGAGTCTGTAGTGCCGGGGTAAACAAATTTTTGAATTTCTGTTTCTTCTTGTTTATCAAGAGTGGCATAGGCGAGCACTACATACCCTCCGGAACCCTGACCATACAAGGCTATTTTCCCCGGGTCTATACCATATGTATTTCCTCCGGCATCTTCATCTTCCTTAAGGGATCGAACACATTGTTTCACATCATGAATGGCACGATAAACGGCATTCAAAAGAGTAGCTCTGCGCACGATAGGGCCTGTGGGGCCAGATGCTATAGGGTTCCATCCTAAACGGTAACTTATCGCTACGGCTACGAAACCACGTTGTGCCCATTCACGACATAAATACACAGCGGTACTGTCTTCCTTACGACCAGTTGGGCCGCCATTTAAAGGTGGAGGAAGGAAATTTCCTGTATGCACGTATACAATTACAGGGCGATCAGTAATGCTATCGTTCATCGGCTCATAAATGTCCATGTTAAGTCTCGTAACTTTAACATCAGAACCAGGGTCATTTGGATCAAAGTGCGTAGCTGGAATTGACTGTCCCATAGCCAACGCTGTCTTTATGGCTGTAACATCGGTTGCTACCTGGCCCTGATCCGAAAAGTCCGAGGTAAGGAAGTCAATATTTACGGCATACTCAACATTCTGGGTAACCTTAACCTGGAACGACTTGGTAGTGTATCGTTGTGCACATACAATACCTCCTGATAATACTAAGAGGGCAAGTAATGATTTTCTCATAAGGGTATAAATTTTAAATCCGTTTAAAAATAGTGAAAATTATGCATGATTAGAATTTTTCAAATAAAATGGAAAAATAAGTAAGACGTCCTACAGAAGGTCCTCCATATACTTGATAAATCTGATTGTCCATAATATTAGATGCGCCTAACTTAAAAGTGGTGTATATCTTGGGAACAGCGTAACTAACCTGTGCGTCAGTGAGCCCGTAACTATTAATAAAGCCTGTGAACTGAGGGGAACCCTCAAACCTAAAGCTCTGTACCCACTTATAGGTCATTGCAAAACCTATTTTATGATCTTTGTTTTTAAAAGGTTTATAGCCTCTGCCAGTGAATCCCAGGTTAAACTTATTGCGAGGTGTATTAAATGCCGGAATAATAGGATTATCGCTGCCACGAAGGTCCAGTTGATTAAAAGAATAGTTTCCGTTGAGAGTAAGCTCATCCGTAAGGTAATAATTCACACCTAAGTTTACTCCCTGGCTCGTAACAAGATCCTTGGCATTTGCAGCTACACGGTAAGCCTGGGAGCTCTGAAACCGATCTGGAACAGCTGGATTAAAAGTGAGGTCGAGTCCGAACTGGTACCCAATGAAGTTAGTATACCAGTTATGATAATAATTAATATCCACAAACATCCTCTTGAAAAGAGAAGCCCTGTAACCTACTTCTACCGTTCGCACCCGCTCAGGTTCAATAGGGTCAACATCAAAAAAATCAAGGTTTCTTCTGAGTAGAGTTTCCTGATTGCGGTAAAAGTCAAAAGATTCTAGAGTTACCAAGGAGTCATAACCATTCAGGTTACCCAGCAAAATTGCCCGCCCCACATTATATCTGAGATATTGATCCTGTAAAGTCGGGTTGCGGATGGCACTTCCAAAAGAAGCTCTTACAGTATTTGTTGAATTTATATTATAGATAATAGATAGAGCCGGTGAGAACCGATAGTCAAAATTTTCATTCTTATCCATTCGCAACGTTATATTACCAATAAGTTGTTCTCCCAAAAATTTCTTTTCAACCCCTACGTAGGCTCCGAATTCAGAATTCCTGATTTTTCTGAAAGAAGTGTCGGTAGTAGGGTTGCCGGAAGAATCTACAGTTGGTGTAAAGACCAATTCATCAAATATATTTCCCTGGGAATCGGGCAGGTATAGACGATAGTTTCCTCCTATCTTGATGGTAGCCCATGAAGGATTAAACTGATACTCTCCCATAATGTGGTACAAAGCTGATCTGTCATAAAAGCGGGAACCTCCTTCTGTAAAGGTTCTGGATGTAACATAATTCAGTAAAGAATCATATTCAGGACTGCCCGCTTCAATTGCCGGATAGCTAAATTCATCTATAACTCCAAGAACACTATCATGCCACAAGGTTAAAAGGTCATTGTATTTTGCTAACGTATCCTGATAGGGTCCATTAAACCATGCATCATTGGTTTGTCCGTTTGCCGTATCGGGATACCCTGCGATAGCCAGGAACTTATTTCCAAGACCATAACCCTGAGGGGGTCTGTTGCGCCATAAAGCAGTATACTGTCTATACCATTCGGAAGTTGGGGCTACCGCCTCATTCATTTTAAAGGCCGTTAAAACAGCATCATAAGAATTACCGGCATCTTCTTGAGTTTTGTAAGCTTTGATATAAAAATGATCTTTCTTTTTCAGTTCTACTATATGTTGGTAGAACTGAATATCCTTCAGGCTGAAGCGGTTTTCGCCCTGATATACCGTAGTACCGGTACCGTAATTAAAGTTATAACTTAACTCGATCTCCTCGGTTAACCTGAAAAAAGCACCGAGGTTAGTCTTAAGGTTACGGGTGTCATAATCAACTATATCCTCTTCCCGGTAACCCGGCCTATAGAAAACTCCCAGACCGGCATAAGATGTTGGCTGATCTAAAACGTTATTTACATTGTTGAAGTCGTTACCCCCGGTCAAGTCTTCATCCCCGTATACATTGATAGCATCATAACGTCCGGGATTATCTTTTTCTACCGGTGAGTCATCAACAGGATTGTAATTAGTAGCCTCCCAGTCGTTTGCAGTGAGGTAAAAGAGGTTCACTTTGAAGGCTACATTATCGTACTTCTTATTAAAAACTTTAAAAGCCTCAGCATAACGCACAGCTGTTTCAGTAAGAGCCCGCTCCCCTACTTTTACACTGGCTGAAATACCCTGGTAATCAAACGGATTTTTGGTAGTCATACTGATAACTCCATTAAATGCTCCCGGTCCATAAAATGCAGTACTGGCCCCGGCTATTATATCTACATTTTGAACATCAAGTTCACTGGCTCCTAAAAAATTACCCAGTGAGAAGTTGAGTCCCGGGGCTTGGTTATCCACCCCATCAATGATTTGAAGTGAACGTACCGGGGAGGTACTGTTAAAGCCACGGGTATTAATGATCTTAAAACCAATACTGGCCGAAGTCAGGTCTACACCCTTTAAGTTCCCTAAAGCTTCGTAAAAATTAGCTGCGGGCGTCTCCTTTATGGCCAGATTATCAAGTGCTTCAACGGTAAGGGCGCTTTCACGTTGCTTCTGACTAAGCCTTTGCTCTATCACACTTACCTCCTGAAGCATTTCCTTGTCTTCGCTTAGTTTAATTTCAACACTGGTGTTAAGAGTTGTTATCTCCTTCTCCATTCGCTGATAGCCTATAAAACTCACCTGAATGGTTAATGGTAAAGGTGTTTCTCCCGTCTGAAGTGTGAAATTCCCATCAAAGTCAGTGGTAGTACCTATCACAGTGCCTTTAATGATCACGTTAGCCCCTATAATAGGTTCATTGTTTTCAGCGTCCAGCACTGTACCTTTTAAGGCTTGAGCCGAAACTATTGAAATGGAAAGAACAAATAGAACAAGGGTATAAGTGATATCTCTCATAAGGAACTGTATTAACTAGGCCGAAAACTACGAAAAATCACAACTTCATCTCCGTAGAAGATTTCCGACAGAGAAATTATATTTTTGCTGCCATTATGATCGATAATAAAAAGGTTATTGTGGTTTTACCGGCTTATAATGCAGGTAAAACCCTTGAGCGTACTTTTGCGGAAATTCCATTTGACATTGTTGACGATGTAGTCTTAGTTGACGACAGGAGCTCAGACGATACTGTTGAAGTGGGTAAGAAATTGGGGATAAAGCATATTATTTCTCACCCGATTAATAAGGGTTACGGGGGGAATCAAAAAAGCTGCTACAACAAAGCTCTTGAAATTAATGGGGACATTGTGATCATGCTACACCCTGATTACCAGTATACACCCAAGTTGATTCATTCTATGGCTTTTTTAATTGCTAATGATTTATATCCCGCTGTGCTTGGATCCAGGATATTGGGGATGGGCGCTCTTAAGGGCGGAATGCCATGGTATAAATACATAGCTAATCGTATTCTTACTTTAACCCAAAACATCCTGTTAACCCAAAAACTTTCAGAATATCATACGGGGTACAGGGCTTTTTCCCGTCATGTTCTGGAATCTGTTAATTACAATTTGAACTCAGACGATTTTGTGTTTGACAATCAAATGCTGGGGCAGATTTTTTATAAAGGTTTTGAAATCGGAGAGATAACCTGTCCTACTAAATATTTTCCTGAAGCTTCTTCTATTAATCTAAAGCGAAGCTCTATTTACGGATTGGGTGTGCTTAAAGTTTCCATCCAATATCGCTTGGCTAAATGGGGTCTCATCAAACCAGATTATTTGGTGAAGTAGAAAAATGGATTTTAATTTCTGCGATAAAAAAGGAAACCATTTTTGGAGTATAGGAATTTTGCATCGGGTATCTGTTCTTCCAGCTTTTCACGTGCCATGATCTTACAGCTTATATAAACAGGGCGATCTGTGGCTCCATGTAGTAACCACTCCTGCTCTTGTGCTTTAGGGTGATCATAAGGTTGAACTTTAGCATAAAACCAAGGCACATAACTCTTGTAGTTAAAAGTAGTTACATATACCTCCTCCCCTTGTTGCTCTTCAAAGAATTCTACGGCTGCATATTGGCTGATCTTTTCTACCCGGCCTATATAAAAAATGAGAGCACTGAAAACCCAAAGTGCCATACCTGTAAAAAGAATAGAAAAAGCCAGGAATTTTCTTCTTGTAATGGCAAGCAGGAATACTATCAACGTGATTATCAGGATTGCTAAAGGTATATAAGTAGTGCTATCCCAATTAACCTGTGCCTGAAGGTTGGCCTGAGCAAAAGGGTCTTTAGACAATAAAGATTCTATCAAGTCCGGGTTTTGCCCGGCATAGGGCAGCGCAAAACAAAGTGCAGCTATCAAAACCCCGGTTAAAATGATCCCTATACTCATCCAAAGCCGGTAATTGGCTTTTTGCTCGTATATTCTATGCAGTGTTAATGCAGAGAGAAAGCTCAGCGGGTAATAAGCCAAAGAAGAGTAATGGATAATCTTAGTACCCACCAAACTAAATAGTACCAGTACTACGGCCATCAAAATAATCATCCAGCGTTGGAAATCTTTCACATGGAAAGGGAGGCCTTTAAATGAGCCGAGGCCACGGATAGCAAAAATACTGGCCGGAAAGCACCCGAAGAGTAAAACCACAAAGTGGTAGCCTGCAAACCCGCCATGCCCGGCATCACTCGTGGTAAGTAATTCCCACTGGCGAATGGTAAACTCTATCATAAACTCCGGTCCGTTAAAGAGCATATCTATACCAAACCATAAACCAGTAGTAGCTAATGCAATGAAGGAAAATCCAATGAACGTTTTGATGGAAATGTACCAGTGAAAACGCTCCATGACCCAATACACACCAAGGCACAATACAATAACCAGAAAAGCAACCGGTCCCTTGGTTAAAATGGCTAAACCAAGGGAAAGTCCGGCTATCCAAAGGTAAGCCCGGGCTGATTTTGAGAAATACAACTCCCGGTAGTTCTTTTTTCGCCATAGGTAATGGATCAAAAAGAAAAGTCCGTTAAATGTGAAGAAGTTAAACCACGGGTCTATAATTCCGGATTTGAAGTAGAGAAATGGCAAGATACTTCCTATCCAGCTAAGGGACCAAAACCAACCGAATTTTCTGTCAATCAGAAATTTGCCGGATATATATAAAAAAGGAACAAGTATAATACCCAGCAGAGCGTTTGGAAAGCGGGCCGCATATTCCCCTACTCCCCATAATTTCATGGAAAGTGCCTGAAGCCAGAAAAAAAGAGGGGGTTTTTCTGTAAAGGTCTCGTAGTTGATCTGCATTTGCAGAAAATCTCCGGTTACCACCATTTCACGGGCCAGTTCTGCAAAATTGATCTCGTCCCAATCAAATAAATGCACACCTCCCAGGAAAGGCAAAAAGAAAATGGCAGAAACAAATATCCAGAACCATGTATTTCGGTCAAAATACTTCATATTCCATCAGCGCATTTTTCGTTTAAGCACTAATTTCCGGTCATTCCACTCTTTTTTAAAACGATGTGAAATAGCATAACTTACAATAGCTATGAGAGTCCCCAGGGTAGCACCTGCAATTACATCTTCCAGAAAGTGCTGGGATAGATAGATTCGTGAATAACCCACCGAGCCAGCTACTAAAAACATCATGAATTGTAAAAAGCGGTTACGCAGTAAAAAGGCTACAAAGCCCCAACAGGCAAAAGCAGAAGTAGTGTGCCCCGAAGGAAAACTGTTCAATTGATGTAACTCCACACCTTCCACAACCCTGAGGTCGTATGTATTCTCAAAATACTTGGAGGGTCTGGGCTGACCTTTATAGACTACGTTTTTTAATATACCTGTAGAGAATAACGTAAGAAGTGCCATAATGATAAAACCCATTACATAACGCCATTTTACAAACATCAATGTAACCCCGATGCCCAGAAAAGCTATCCCATCTCCCAGGTGAGTTACATATTTGAAGTAATAATCAAGAGATGCGTTATACCATCCATTCTGAGTCAGGTGGATTATGTCTTTGGGAAATAAGATCAAAAAAACAATCCCGGTGATAATGAAGATTAAAACCGGGACCAGAAAAAAAATATTCTGCCTGAGCAATTTAGCACTAAACATTTAAGATCCTATGGTATGCAATAAGTCATTAACCTGGCTATCCCAAAGCAATTTATCTTCTTCAACCTCATCTTCATCACTGAAATCAATGATCATGAGAGACGCATCATTAGTAAGCTCATCTACCACAATCTTGAATTCAAAGAAGTACGAGTTACCTTCTTCTTCGTCTTCCTCCCATCGGAATCGAATGAATTTGTCTGTTTTTTTAGCCAGGCGTTTAGCCGAGCGCTCTTCCCCGTCCCATATAAAGGTATATTTCTCACCACGTGAGTTTACATTATCAGCAAACCATTCTGAAAGGCCACTGGGCGTAGAGAGATATGGATAAAGCATATGTGGAGATGCTTTTACAGGGAACTCTATTTCGTATTTTACTTTCTCTTCGGTCATGTTAGATTATTCATACAAAACTAATAGCGCAATATAGGAAAATTTGCTTACCAACAGCCTGAAAAAATATTCAGGATGAGTTTCTCAGGTTACTTTTAGTTTTATATTTGCACCCCTCTAAGCAAAGGGCCACCCCGGTTTAGAGTAAACACTATAAATGGCGAGGTAGCTCAGGTGGTTAGAGCGCAGGATTCATAACCCTGAGGTCTCGGGTTCAATTCCCGATCTCGCTACTTTTAAAAGCTCCATTGTATCTAATGGGGCTTTTTTTATTTCCCGTTTTGAGACTTTTTTTCCCTCCTATCCACAAATAATCCAATCGAATAAAAAGATGGAAGCGAAGGACTTAGAAAATTTAATGAGTTTATCAACCCTTACTTTCTTACACATGAAGGTCATAAGTAATTGATAGTGTGATTCTTAAAAATATGTTTGAAGTTAATCCAAAATCAAAATCACTTAACCTCACTTCTGTTTAAAGCGTTTGGCAAGGTGGTTGCCAAGAGGAGTTTGGGTTTTATTATTTAATATTTGTTAGTGTAACCACTTAAATTCCAATTAATAATTGCTTTAATTTACAATTCAAACATTTTTAAAAGATGAAAAAATTATCTGCTTTAATGACTCTTACCCTCCTGGCTGTAGGAACTCATTCTTTTGCCCAGGATGTTGCGACTGATGACCATCTAGTAACTATTTCTGTTGATGAAGTTTTTATTATGGATATTGAGCCAGCAGCTTCTAAAGACATTTCCTTAAGTCTTACTCAACCAGACGAAGCTGGTTCTCCATTAGATGGTGACAGTGACAATTCATTATGGATCAACTACACTTCTATTGTAGATGTAACCAACTCTGAGTCTCGTACTATTACTGCGCAAACAGATGCAGCTACTCCAGGATATATTCTTACTGTGCAAGCCGGAACTGGTGCTGCTGCCGGTGGTGGTGATGAAGGAGACCCTGTAAGTGGTGGAGCTGTAACTCTTACTAATGCTTCAGCTTCAGTACTTGTTGAAAATATTGGTAGTGCTTACACCGGAAACGGAGCTAATGCTGGTCATAACCTGACCTATACTCTTGCTCCTGCTACTGGTGTTGATTTCGGTAGTCTTGACCACACCGTGTCTCAGGATGTAACCGTTACTTATACTATTACAGACTAAGTCCTTAAATTAAGAAGGTTTTAAATTCCTTCTTTTTTCAGTTTTATCATATTAAATGCAAAAACCCCAAGACATGGGTTTTTGCATTTTTTATTTTAGGCTGAATTTTAAAACCAACTCCAATGACCTTTAAAGGACTATTCTTTATTTCCAACGTTTTCATTTTCTTTTTTCTGGTATATACTACACCTGCTCATGCCGGTATTGTAGTTCTAAACGGCCTGTCTCACGAACATTTTCTTGATCCTGCAGAAAATGAACAGGGTGTTATTCGTATAAAGAACGATGGGGCCAAAGCGGAAATGATTACCGTATATCAAAAAGACTTTAAGTTTAATTACAAAGGACAAACCTTTTATAACGATCCCTCTACCCAGGAACGTTCTAATGCCAAATGGCTGGTTATAAACCCTGTCTCATTGCTTTTAGGGCCATCAGAAGAGGCCGAAATAGTATATAACATTACCGTGCCGGATAATGATTCTCTTTTCGGGAGCTATTGGAGCAGTATAATGATAGAACCCGTAAACGATTTTGATACCACAAAGCCAAAAGCCGGCTTAAGTGTGCGCTCTGTTTTTCGCTACGCCATTCAGGTGATAGCTCACGTAACGGATACCAATAGTGTTTCAAAACTGGAATTCTTAGATGTGCAGCTTATTAAGGAGAAAAATTCCAACTATTTGATGATAGATGCAGAAAACACAGGCTCAAGAATGCTCCGTACTAAAATGGCTGTGGAAGTATTTAATAAAAACGGAGAGTCAATGGGTGTTTTTACCTCGGTTAAATCCAGAACATACCCTGGTACATCAAAGCGCTACATTATCCCTTTAAATGATGTGCCTTCCGGTTCTTACGAAGCGGTATTAATTGCAGATTCGGAGAATGATGAAGTGTTTGGGATACAAATGACGCTGGATATTTCGGATGACTAAACAGGCTTACATAGTAAGTCTGTTGTTCCTGCTTATGAGCCTCTCCGCTTTTGGGCAGGATTTTGACGTTGAATTCATCAAAGTTCCCAACACCAATATTCCGGTGGGCCAAACCGAGAGTATTGTAATTAAATTAACCAACCGAACGTCTTCTGCTGTAGAATTGACCTACCAACTGGAAACACCTCCACAGTGGTTAAATCTTAATGGAGCCAAAACCACAATTGAATTGGAGTCCGGAGCCGAAAAGCGTGTGTTCTTTACTTTTCGACCAGCCAGCTCTGTAAAAGCTGGTGATCAGGAACTTAAATTCACAGTATCACAGGAAGGCCATGAGACCCGGGAGTTTCCACTTACCCTCAATATTCAAAAAACATTTCGCGTTTCGCTCAGTAATAGCAGCCAAATTTCATACGCCATATCCGGAACGGACGTAATGTTCCCCTATACCCTTATAAACCGCGGTAACACTCCTACACTACTGCGTTTAAAGACCATCGGGTGTGAAGTTCTTAATGATGACCCCGATTCTCTTTATCTGCAACCAGGCGAATTACGTCATTTACAGGTAAACGTATCTACCCCATCCAATCTTCTTTATAATGAGGATAAGCGCTTTAAACTTGAGGTGGTATCTAATGAGTTTGATACTTCTTTTGTACACTATGAAAAGATTGAGGTATACCCGAGTGGTAAAACACAGGAAGACTCACACATTAAGTTACCGGTGCGTATATCTATGAATTACCTGGGGCGTGGAACAGATGATGATTATATCTCTGCTTTTCAGGGAGATATTTTCGGAAAAGGCTCTATAAATAAGGAGGGTACAGATGTGATAGAGTTCCATATGCGTGGCCCTGACCGGACTCAATATTCAACTTTCGGAAATTTTGAAGAGTATTACATTAAATATAAAACTAAAAATTATGGCGTTTGGGTAGGTGATCAGGTTTTGCGTTTGTCTCGTCTTACGGAATTTGGACGCTATGTACGCGGTGTAAGCGGCTTTGTAAAGCTCAACAATACACAAATTGAAGCCTCATACGGTAAAGCCCGCTTCTTCCCTTATGTAGATAGTGAATCGGCTTTGAAGCTCACCCAATCCTTAGGTAAAAAATGGGAGTTTGGAGGTGGTATGCTCTACAAGCAATTCAAGGAAACTGATTCTGCTGCCGTCATACCTATGGCATTTGCCAATTATGTAAGTGACCATTTCAGCCTGGAAACGGAAGGGTCATACGGCCGTTCCGGTTCTACTGAAGGTTATGCCTACCGTATACAAACAGCTGGAAAGCTCAAAAAATTCCGCTATACGGCCGGTATACTGCAAGCAGATGCTTTTTACCCCGGATTTTTACAAAATAGCATTGCTCTGAATTCCAGTGCCGGTTATACGTTTGGCAGACTAAACGTTTCTTTAAACGGTTCTTATAACGATAGAAACCCTTCCCTTGACACTTTCTTTGTAACAGCTCCCTTCTCCTACTCTACAGCCCTGAACCTGGCTTATCGTATTGATGATCAAACCCGCATGCGGCTTACCTCCGGACAAAGAAGGCGTAAGGACCGGATGAGCCTGAACCTCTTTGATTATAAGGAAGACTTTGTACGCTTTAACTTTAATAAAAATTACGAGCAGATACGGGTGGGCTTCCTGTCTGAATATCAATGGAATATTAACTATCTGCTTCCTGCTGAAGATCGTATTTCAAAAGGGTATATGATAGGTGGTTCTTTTGGATATAAGATCGGGGAAAAGCTGGGTGTAAGCACATATGCCAATTACCTGGACAATTCACGCTATTCCAACGAGCGTTTCCGCACCGTTATCTTTTCATTACAGGGAAACTGGGAAGCTAGTCAACGCACCCGGTTCGGAGTGAGCTACCAAAACAATTATGATATTGAAGACTACTACCAAACCCAGGATTACCTTGATGCCAGTGTAGAACAACGCGTAGGTCAAAATCATTTGTTCACTTTCTCGGGGCGTTATTCCAAACCTCGTGGGCAGGGAACAAAACAGGTTTTTGTAAACGCCAAGTATACCTACGAGTTTGGAATGCCAATTCGAAGGATCAAGGGGCATGGCAAGGTTAAAGGCCGGCTTACTATGAATGATTCCATACCCCTTAAAGGTGTGGTTATTCGCATAAGTGGTCAAAAAGCGGTTACCGACAAAGATGGGTATTA